>VWZD01002160.1:95490-375521 GCA_013396695.1 Sakesphorus luctuosus
GGCGGGGCGGGGGGCGGCGGGAGCTGTCAGATGGCCTTCCCGGGCAGCCAGCCGCTCTACCGCACCTCCGGGGCCTTCGTCTACGACTGCGGCAAGTTCTGAGCGCGCCCCGTCGCGGGGATACAGCGGGGACTCTGCTCCGCACCGCGCCCGCGGAGGGAAGCGAGCGCATCGCGAAAAGCTTTTGTACAGAGACAGACCCAAAGCATGTCTTGGTTTGTTAAAGGACAGTGTTACTCCAATAACACGTAAGTTTTTTTTAATTGTTTTGAGAAATACTTTTTTTTTCTCATCCCCCACCCCGCGCTCTTCCCTGTCCTTTAAGGTATTGTCATGCCCCGTGTTTAAAAGGGAGCGAAAAGTCCACCGTAGAGTACCAGCTTCTTACCCCCTCCCCTCCCTCTTCTACAAGGACTTGTTTTAAAATGTAAATTGCGACATAGTAATTTATTTTTAATTTGTAGTTGGATGTTGCGGACCAAACACCAGAAAGTGTTTCCCCCTTTCCTGAAAAGTGACGTTAAAATTGACTGAAACGCTGATTTTTTTTTCTCACTATATATAAAAAGGGGAACTGTATTAATCTTATTCTATCAATATTTTTCTTTTTTTTTTTTGAAAATATTCTGAAGGTATTGCATTGTTTGTTTATTAATAAATTACAGTTCAGTTGGAATGATCCTTTACACGTCTGTATATTTTAATACTTTCATTTAGAGTGAGAGAAAAAAAGAGAGGGAAAAGGGATTTCATAACAAACTTTGTCGCTGGAACAGCTTGTTCCTCTCCGCACAAATTCCAAAGACCATTTAGGAACTGCCAGGTCGAAAAATCCCTTTTCAGTCTCTTCTGCAATATGTTCCACTTAGTCAGCTCGCCTTATCCGCTAGGAAAAAATGCTTTCCCATGGCAGCTCTGAGTTGGCAAATAAACAAACACGTTTTCTTAGCAATTAATGGGCAAGACCTGGAAACATTTGACCATACACAGTAGTATGACAACATTATGGCCTTTTAAATAATATGCCTATGTAAGGATATATTAAGCGGTAACTCCTAGGTAGAAGTGCATGCACTAGATTCCTGCCCTTGTGTAACTGTATATATGGAGCTATTTATCGCTGTGTGTGTTTCAAATGTATTTATATCTAGGATTTACATATGTACCTATATTTAAAGAAGGATTACGTATTTATTTATGGCTTCATATACGCATTGCATATTTTTCTAAACTCCACAGTGTATAGCAGATGCCAAATAATCTGTAGTACGTGTATTCTTAAATACAATGCAAGCGTATAAATCACTGCATCTTAGAGTTAATAGCAATGCGTGCATTCACATCTGTGAAGCCACTTCTGCAATATATATTTTTAAAGTACTATTTTATTTCAGAGGGAAAAAATAGTCGGATTAAAGGGTACTTGTAAAGTCCACCCTTACACCTTTATAGCTCCTGTCCTTCAGGGACTTTACTAGTCTGTATCTTAATTGTTTGGACTGAAGTTATTTTTAAAATATTTTGTGTGGGGAAATTTTTCTTATATGGGTGTTTGGGCCTTGTTTTCTTTTCTTTTTTTTTTTCCTCCTTCCCTCTCTCATTTTTCCTTTAATCGGAAAAATAAAATATATTATCAGGGTAGCAGATGAGTGGTGCTCAGACTCATGTCTTGTCAGACCAAGAATCTTACCTTCTGGACAATTTGCTATTAAGAACTTATGAGCCATGGGGATCACCTTCCCCTTTTGTAACTAACCACCAAAATACAATAAATCCATTCACTCAAAATAATCAGCCTTGTCAGTAAGACTTAAGAATAAGTTTATTTGATTACAGATATTTAAGGCCTAAAATTTGCTTTTAAGATAATACAGTTTCCTATCAAAATCTCTTATCTAAAGGCAACACTTAGCAGTAATTGCTGATGCATTGTTAAGGGTTACACTGTAAATAAATACAAAGGTATTTACAGTTCAACCTTATTACCTCACTTTTGAGCTGTGCTTCCCTTCCAAAGCAATAATCAGAAAACACCTTCAGGAGATCGAATGAACCGCGGGGAGTGTGTGTCATTTTATAACGTTGGCTTAGAATATGTTTATGTAAGTATTGCATAGTCTTCGCTTTTTCGCGCTAGAACCTCTAAAAAGAATACAGGCCTTATATATATTTATTTGTTTGCTAAATTGGGTAAAAGAAACTCAAATGCTCCATCGTCCATTTGTGGTAAAGCTGAAGAGAATGACGAGGAAAGCTGAGCGCCTTCCCTCTGAGGGCACATTTTAATTGCTGTTCCCCATTTTTCATTAGGACGGGGAAATAAAATGTTACCTATTCTCGGTCGGGCTCACTTTCTGCTCCCCACCATCCCTCTCCCAGTACCGAGCGGGGGCAGCTAAGCTGGTGGCTCCCACCCACTCCCACTCCTTGTGAGCAGGACTGCCGGGCGAGAGACACGGTGGGGCTTTCACTGCCTCTCACCTCCGCTCCTCCTCCTAGGAGAGGGAAGCCTCGGCGGGGCATCATCCTCTGCCCTGGCAGATGGATTTGCCAGCAGGGTGACTGTGTAATAAGGCCATTCCTGCCCCCCGTCATGTATCTAAAATGAAGTTTAAAGAAGGTAGAGGGTAGATGCGATTGCGTATGCTATTTGCCTGTTATTTTTGTTGCGATCAGGCGCCGGCTTTCCTGTACTTTGGGTTTTCTCAGCGGTCTCCGTCGCTAGGCTGTTTGTGGCGAAAATAAATAGGGAGGGAAGCAGTTGTTAGCCCGGCTTGTTTAATAACCCGTTGCGTTGTCAGTGGTGCTGCTCGGTTAGGGGAGCTGGGGGGACTGTGCGTAGCTTGAACAAGTGCCGAGTGTAATTACTGCAAATGCCCGGGGCGGTGCGCAGGCCTCCAACGCGGGGCGGCCGCGCAACTTGCGCTACCCGTGGCCCTGGCTGCAAAAGCGGGGGGTGGAGCGGGCTGGGCGAGCTGGGGGGGTCGCCTCGCAGTCAGGGAGGGGGCAAAGGGAAACTTCCCACTCAGCCGCAGGTAGGTCGTGTCGGGATCCTCTGCCTCCGAAGGGGGATCCCTTTCCTGAAGTGACGTGCATGGTCGTGGCGGAGGTCACCTCCTAGTTGTCAGTGTGATGGCTTACCGCACACGCGTGCTTCGGCTTGTGTTTTAAAATCATTATTTTATTTTATTTTTATTATTTCCATAATCATGTATTTTTTTCTTCCCCTCCGCATAGAAATTGATCACAACGAAAATAAGATTAGCAATGCAGAGGGTCTCCCCGGTAGGCGGTGAAAAGTGCTGGCTTGGCCACGGGAGGCGGCCCGCAGGGCGCGCAGGTCGGTGCCACCGAGTCCCCTGCGCGGCACTGAACGGATGGGGACCAGGAGCTCCGCGCTCCGTCGGGCCGCAGCCTCCCGTGTGAGGCGTTGCTGCTGCTGCTGAGATGGGAAAAGGCCAGGCAGTCTGGCTAGAAACCTTCCGGTGTTGGGGTAGCACAGCTGGGGGGACACAGAGCGGGGCTTCTGCCAGCGGGCTGCCCTCCTGTCTGAGAGGCATGAACTACGGGCAGCAGGACCCAGCGTGGGGCACGAACCCTTGCTCTTGTGCTTGCCTCCGTTGAGAGCAGAAGGCAAATCCGAGCTGGCCTATGATTGTTTCCCAGCAGAACTGGACCTGCCCTAAACGTCAATAGAGATGCAGTGCGACCTAGCGCAGCGGTGGGCACGGGACAAGCTCTTGGGCAGCAGCTGAGAGGTGTCCCCGTAAGGCCTCGACATCTGTGGTGGCAGCTCCTAACAGCGAATGGGGACGCGCAGCCCCAGCCGTGCCTGGAGTGCGGTCCCTTAGGTGCCAGGTTAACACGGCTCTTTTTGTTGTATTTTTAGCTCCAACTGATTTTATTCCAAACTATCTCTTTGTTTTTCATCTATGAAAAAACAGAATAACTTTTTTTAAAATTCATTCAAGGGATCATTCCATTCAGCTGGTGGTCCTGGTGGTTTCTTATTTGCCTCTTAAACTGTGGAAAACATGGAAAAGAGGAATATTCTCCTTTCTAAGTTTCCGCCTTGGAATGTCTTCTTAAAGCAATTACTGTTCATATTATATTCTACAAGGGTCATAACCAAAAATAGCAGAGAACTGCATGAATATAGTCGAGAGGACTTTGATTAAACCCCCTTCCCCTACCTACACAGTCCAGGTCAGATGGAGAGTATGGCGAGGCTGTGCTGTAGATGGAGATGTTTAAGGGAGTGTTTAAAAATTGGCGGTTTACGATTTCTGGGGCCCTTTCTGAAAGCCACGAAGTTCGGGAAAGGCGCTTCAAAGTTAGCATGGGACTATTTTCATAGTTGGGTTCAACTTCGTAACATCGGGTAACTCTGGGTCTGCAGCATATTGAGCAGCTGGCTGTACGCTGTTCTGATCTCCCCAAAAACATGTTGCTGGAGCGGGACGAGCTTAAAGCTTTGCCCTGGCCTCTGGAGACCTGGCTTGCACGTTGCGGGTGAGTGGCACACAGCTCACGCGAAGGCCGGTGCGGGTTTTGCGAGTGGCACGGCAAAGCGGAGCGGTGGCGCATGGCCGGGGGCTGCGCACCTCTCTGCGCCCACGTAAAGATGAGCTTGAGGTAAGAGTCTTTATTACGTCGTTTGATTGCGTAGGCAAAAGCGTGCAGCGCCGAGGCGCGCACATGGCTCCGCTGCGCAGGTATAGGAGCCCTGCAAAGCGGCCCCTGGAAACTCTCCGCTGTCCATTTCTCAAAATCACCGAATTCAACAACGATGGCTAATTGAACATTAGCTTTCAATTAATTTGTCTTGTAAAGTAATTGAAACTTCTCGCTGTACTCAGTCCATTTTCCTGCGTCTCCCTGTGTCGGTGCCGGGCGCTTTGGCAAAATATTTCCGTCATTTTAAGACGCGTTGATGTTTTGGGGTTTTTTTAGGAGGGGATGGAGTGAGCGCCGTCGAGGTGGCCAGGGCTGAGTTGTCGCTGCGTGGGGTCACAGGTAGAGCGTCCAGGAGCGCAGAGGGGGAAGCGCGGAGGGCGAGCTCAGGTTTACGCGACAAGCTGCACAAGAGGTTGGCAGGTCTGAAGTGTAGCTGAAAGGAGCTGCCTGGTGCTCCCCGGGGACGGGCATGGGTTTCGATCCATCGGTATCTTGGTCACAAGCTCCCGGGCTGGGAGGATGCCAGTTACCTTTATTGTATAGCTTTGCCTGCACCTTTTTTTTTTCCAACTCGCCTCCACGGCGGCTTGTCTGTGGTGAATCCGCGCCAAAGGTGGTGCGGTGCCGCGGTGAACGGAGCCCGCCTGGTTTAATTACGCTGGGGCTCATAAAGCCATTCGCTTCTTTCCAAAGTAATAAACAAACGTCGCGTTAGGTCAAGATTGATGGTGTCCATGCTATAAAAACGGGCCAGGTCAGGAAGGAATAAAATTCAATCAGAGCTCGCGGAATCATTTTTCAGGGGACAGAAAGACAGAAAAGGAGACGGGGGTCAAGGGAGACGATGTCGCCATTCACAACACACCAGCCGGGAGGGAGGAGGGCGAGGGTTAACGAGCGATTGTTTTTTATCAAGCGGAGCCTAATTAAACGAAACAATAGCTGCATCGGCTGGGGAGGTCCGGCTCCTTGCCCGGTAGTTGAGGAGCCGGGCGGCAGCCTCGTATCTCGTGGGGTACTGGGGACCCCTCTCAGTACTGCTGCGGCGGGCATAGTCCCTTAAAATGATGCACACGCACCTGGTCCAACAGGCAGGTCTTGTTCTAGGCCAGGGGCTGGCAGTGCAGATAAGGGTAGCGAATGGTCGGGTGTCTAGGGGAGGAGAGTGGGAGATCCCCTCGTTTAGCAACAAGGCATCCCAAAAGGCCTGCTTGGACGGCCGGAGGTAACTCTGGCTGGTCTATTAGGAGCAGAAGCCCCCGGTGTCACTTACAACCAGCCCCTTGCGTTTAGTTCTGTGGTAACGCTGCAGGCATCCAGCGATGCAAGCGGCTGCGAGGTGGTATGTGCCGGACACTCGATGGCCAGGGGTGTTGGGTTCCGTGTAACAGGCCCCTCGGGGGGTCGCGGCGTTCAGGCAGGAGACAGCAGCACAGCCCCGCGAGGAAGCCCCTACGGTCCGAGGGACATGTTTTCGTCCCGGCCTGTTTCACTAGTTTTGTCCTGCGCCGGCAGGGGAGGTAGCCGGAGAAAGGCTCCCCCCTCCTCTCTTCAGCAAGCAGTGTCTTTGGAGGAGGGGGATTTCTCCCTCCTCCCCCAAGCCAATGCATCTGTTGCACACACCTCTGCGAACTTTTAGGCCCGTAACTTGCACTTTCCTTGGTATGCATGCCACAAAATAATAGCTGTTAAAAAGCTCTGGGCTGAGGAGCGGGGGAAGGCAGTCTGGGCTACCAGTCAGAGCTCACAAGCTCTCTGGCTGAAAGGGAATTGGGTGGTCGGTAATTTTTTTGCCCCCTAAACAAACACAGCTTGAAACGACTTGGGTGGGCAGAAGGGAACAATTTGTGAGCCAGAGTGCAAGTGAGCTGGGCAGGCAGCCGGCCCACAACTTACCTGCTGGAGACTTTCACCTGACCTTTATATGTCAGGGGGCTTGGTCGTGCAGTGTATTACCCCACGTTTAGGTCAGCTGCTTTAGACTGCCTTCGGCAGAATTAAAACGACAACAATGAAACCCCCAACTGGAATCCTCCCTCCTTTCCAGCCACCATCACCTCTGGGGAGAATCCAGGAAAACCAACACATTTAGAACCATTAACTTTTAGAATAGCTGAATTTCCTCCAGTAGAAAAAACGCAAATTATTACACTCATGAGTTCAGCATATTTATATATTACATGAATCGATTAATAAACAGGTCATGCCACTGTAACCGTCATCCCTCGGAATGCAAGCGCTCGAAACAGAAAAAACGCCATTACCCTTTTCCCCAAAACGTTCCTGGAATTTCTTTGCTTGCCAGAACATTTAAGCAGCAGAGTTTAATGTTTTTTTTTCTTTTTCCTTTTTCTCTTATTAAATAAATATTTAAAATATAGGAAAAAGAAAAATGTTTTTCATTGAACGATAATGTAAAGTACTGATAATATCGTCCGTAGCAGAAGAGAACTGTTTAAACAATGTCGGTGCTTGCAAGATTGCCCAGTGTAAATACATTTGCAGTGCCTTTTTGATGCGAGTTTCTACTGGAACTCTTTCTCCTGTATGTGTTCTATATATGTGTTTCTCCGGTCCGATTGTGTGAAATAGGGCTCAAGCCGATAGCTAGCGGAGCGCACGTCGCTCTGCGAGCCCCGTCGTCCCGGGGCGGGGATGGCCGGCTACCCGGCGCAGGACGGGGCGCAGGCGGCGGGCCGGGGCCAGCGCTCACACACCTCGCCCCTGCCTGCGAGGAGCTGCTCGCCGCTTTCCCCAGTCGAGGATTTATGGAAGTGCTGGCTGCCAGCGCTTCTAACCTAGCCTTTCAAGAGTGGGATGGATTTAAAACCGAATAACGAATTGCAGAAAAATTACGACTTTCTCCCGACGCCATTTCCCACCCCCTAAGCGCTCCGCCGGAGGGGGGTGGGACGGTGGTGACGCGCGGAATGCACCGGTGCGAGCTCATTAGCAAAGCAAAGGTTGCAATTACCGTCTGCTGCTGCGAAGCGACCTCTCCCCCGCCCGCCTCTCCAAGCCCCCATCACCAAATAATTGTAAAGTATCTGTTGATGTTTTTCTTCCACCCGTCAAAACGTTGGAGCCCTGCCTGCTCCAGGGCTCCGTCCTGGGTTTGTTGTGTCTGGAGACAATGCTCCGCCAGCGAATCATCAGAGGTGAAGGGGGGTCACAAGGGGAAGCAGGAGCGTGGCCCTGCGAGCCGACTGGGGGCCTCCCACCCCTGCAAACCTGCCGCCCACAGGCGGGAGGGGCGGCGACCCCCGGCCAGTGCCCCTCTCCCCGCGCTGCCCCGGGGCAGCCCCGAGCACGCCTTCCCGGCTGGGCGAGTAGCGGGAAGAGGATGTGACCCTCATGTCCGCTCTGGGGGACGCAGCTGCTTTATGTGCAAGGGCCGGGGGGAGGGGGCAACGGAGGACTCTTCCATTCCACCAATTTACACCTAGATTTTATTTTCTAAATACACTTTACAGCAGTCGCCGCTCCTCCGAGAGCGACCAGAGCCGGCCGCGAAGCCGCTTCCCACCACCAAACACCCAGCCTCGGGCTGTGTGTGCCCGAGGAGCGAGGCTGCCCCTTCTTCAGCCTCCGTTTGCTTTTACCCCTCGAACTGGCTCTCCGAGCGTCGAGGTGTATTTTTAGATGGCGCTGGCGGTTTTGCTCGGCGACCCCGAGGAAATCCCCGTCGCTTTGTCTCGCCGGCCTTCCGCACCAGGGCCGGGGAGGAGGGCGGCGGGCGCGCCGGCAGCGTCGCCGGCGGTCCCTAGGGCAGCGCTGACCCCCTGCCCGACCCACTCTCAGAGGTGGCAAGCGCTTGTGCTCCCGTGGGGACACCACACCACAGACCTCCACTGTGTTCCTCACTGCCTGCGGGGACTCTGCAGCCCACGAGCCGGCCAGTGGCCCCGAGCGCCCCTGAAAGGCCTCCAAAGAAGGAAAACGAAAATAATAAGGGGCTTTCGTGGCAGTTTTACCTGTGGCAAGACAGGTTCCTGGGGGAGGGCAGCGGCCCGCACGGCAGAGGAGAGGGGCTGAGTTATGGCTAAGAGACGTGGGGCGGCGGCGGCAGCGCTGACAGGCGGCGGGCGCGGGGGAGCGAGCCCGGCCGTCGCTGCTCGTAATTCCCGACGCTGCCGGGCAGGCAGCCTCGGGCAGGGCCTTCCCCACCGGGCCCCAGCCCTCTGCAGCCCACTGGGCAGGAGCTAGGCCCACTCTCCCCTCCCTGCCCACACGGGCCCCTCTTCCCGACGAGGCGTACGCCTGGGCAGTCCCCGCATTACTATCCCACTTCTCCCCGTAGCAGCGGTGAACCTCTCTGCTTCCTACGGCGCAATGGGACAGGCTGCCCGGGCGGGCAGTTCTGGCAGGCTCAAGGGCCCGTATTCCCGATCTCGGAGAGGGCAGAGTGTCCAAGCTGGCCCCGACCACCAACCGGCCTTTCCTCGCGGATCCGAGAAAGGCTACACCCACCTAGCATTTTGCTTTGTTCGGTGCTGCTGTTTTGGGTGGTGGGACGCTTGTGAAAGACGCGAGAGACTGGAGGTTTGCTCGGTTATTTACTGCTGGAGCTGCCTTTTTCCAGTAAGGAAACTGCAGTGACTCCACGTGAGACATGAGACGGGCAGAGGGGTTTTGTATCTTCCGAACCTGCACGCACAAAACGCTTAACATGTACACTGAACTGATGTACGGAACACAAATTTCTAACTGGTGTATTAGCGGCATATACAATATCATCTCCCTAAATCGCAGAGTGTTAGTGGTTTTGTTTTTTTTTTTTAAGTTATTATTCATTTCGTTTTCAAGACGTGATCCCATGGTCAATGCAAAAAGCGGTACTTTAGGAGCAATTAAGAATCAGGCAGGAAGGCAGTGCTGAGGGAACCGAAAAGCAGTTCAGACCTTTGCCAAATGCTAAAAGGCAGCGGGGCAGTGTGATTTTTGTCCTATCACGACCTACTGGAATCTTTTTCGTGATTTTTTTTTCTTTCAAAGGCAGCAAAAAGACACTCTGCACAAGGCCACCGTGGAGGGACGGCTTAGTCTAGGATCAGTTTTCTCTTTCCCATCCTTTCCCCCTTTTGCTCCGCAATACAGAAAGAGAAAATAGAAAAGAAGAATGCTTTTCTTGAGTGCGCTACTCTCAGAGATGCCAAAGAAAAAACCCTGAAGTCGAAGTTCCCAGTCGTCTGTCTAAACTAATATTCAGATGTGCCAGCAAGCCTCTCAGTGAATCACTGTACGCAAAAAAAAATATTTCCCAGCCATACAGAAATGCCTTGTCATAAAAAGCGCTGTGGATACTTTTTAAAATTACTCTTATTCCGTGCGCCACCAGAGACCCGCCACCCGCAGCCTGTGACCGCTTGTCCGGGGCGCTGCGAAGGGGGCAGCCCTCGGTGAGGTCGGGCAGGCAGAGATCGCCCCCTCCCCTTCGCCACCCGCAGTGGCCCCAGGGCGGGGGGGGGGGCACAGCTGGGCACGGGGGATCCCTTCGCCCGTGGCGGGGTGTGCGGCGTCAGCCCGCAGAGCATAGCCACAGCCGTGGGGCCACACATGGGTGGGTGCCCACGGTACAGGGGGCGAGCGCGTACTGCCGGGGCTGTGCGGCAGATCCATGCGGTGTGAATGCTGCGAGAGACGACAGCTAGTGCAAAGGACATGCACCCACGGGAGGGGGGTTTACTGTTATTTTACTCTAAAATAGGCGTAGCTACGGAGTCGTAATCGTTAGAGGAGAAAAACACCCAAGGAAGCTTTATGTATATATCTATATACCCACGCTCGAAGGTGTATATTCGGGGGATGAGAGGGAATGCATGCATGATGCTACGGGGAGCTCCAGGCCTCGCCATGGAGGGAGCGTCCGAGACCTACTCGGCACTGGTTTATGCTGGGAGAGCTCCAGTGCACCGCGGAAACTGTACGTGGGGCTGAAAAGTCTCACACGCGTGGGGCAATGCTTAATGAGCGAGTCCTCTCCGCCCTACGAGGGCGCGTACTCCGTGCACCTGTAGGAAGGATCCCAAGCAGCGCCCGAGCTCCCACGTTTTCCTCTGCCCGTTGTGCTGGCACGGCAGAGCTTTCGAGGGGACAGCCCCAAAGGAAGCGGCTGCTTCTGCTGCCCGGGCGCGCTCCGCTCCGCGCACTTCCCACGGCACCTCCGGCAAATGCCGCCGTTGGCGTCTGGCGCATCGAGCATCCTTCTCGGGCCGATCGGCTCCCACAGGAGGCTCCCGAGACCCCTCCCGTCACCCCACACAACTTCTATGAAGCTACCGCTCCCGGGCCCAGCTACAGCCACAGCCCCCAGCTCCGCGTTCAGCCACCTCCCGCCACCATTGCTCCACTTTTAACGGGAGTGTCACAGAAAGTTAAAAAGCAAGAGATGAACTTTGACAAAGTGTGTCTCCCGTGTATCTCCCGCCTGTGTATATTGCTCTTTGCTCGCTTCCAGGCATAAAGCTCAAATGATGGGAGTAACTGGTGGGTGGAAGATCCGAAACCAATGGGAAATGTACGGGCTTGACGACCTCTGGATAACCCGGGTACGCTGGCACAAAAAGCAAGAAAATATTTACTCACCTTGAAGTTTCTATTTTTTTAAAGGTTTTTTATTTATTTTGTTTTTATTTCTTTAGTCATCTTTTGAGATGGTTCAAGCTCCCATCTGAGGTTTAATTATAGTAAGCAGGAAGAGGGTGGGAGGGGAATGGGTTGATTCTGGGGCGAAGGGGTCAGAAACCGAAACACCCTAAACCCCCTGGACTGAGAAGGTACTGGACAAAAAGACTTTCTGTGACTCATGCACACTCTGAAATGAAGATCTGAAAAACTCATACAAGCCCCAGCTTGACTGGTTTGAAAGTGATTCCAGCAATTAGGAATTAATTCGGCATGGTCAAAAGGCGATTTCACTGCAAGTTATATCAAGTTATCCAAACTTTTACAGAGTTCAAGTGGTGGAAATGAGCCGCTGGGGTGGAGGTAAGGCTGCAGGAAAGAAAAACAAGGAGTGTTCAGGAAAGGCAGAAAAGGGGAAGCCATGGAGCAAGGTCTGGAGGCATGGCAAGTCCGTGTTAGCGTCAGAGGTTTGCTGATGTTGTTGGTTGAGAGCGAGATTATGGGGTGGAGGGCAGGGAATACTTCGTTTCGCAAATGGGAGAAAGTACTAAAAATGTGCTGGAGGTCCGAGGTAATAAAAGATGAGACTTAATTGAAAAATGAAATCACTGTGCTGGCTGATCGATATTTCAGGTACAGTATGATCCTTTCCCAATTAATGGCAGGATACAGAGTTAGCCCAGGCAGGGTTGATCCTGGGATGATGTGTGGGGTGAGAGGCACTGGGAGGATGTGGAGGGATAAAACTGGGCTTTCCCAAACAGGCAGGCCAGCAATAAATCCATCACAGAGAGGGACAGCCACCCACCCTGGTGGCTCATGGCAGTGCTGGCCATGGGTTGCATCCCTGGTATGGCTCCTGTGATGCCTGCCTGGCCCAGCCAGGGGTCAGGCATTGGGGTTGTTCCTCATGAGCTCCACATCAGCGTCTACCATCTCCCTCACCAGCTCCTGCAAAGACGGAGAGAGACAGATGAGGACCCTAGTGCAGAAACAAATAGGCAGTACCTCAGGAATGCCCCAAACATGACAAGGCCCCTGGCCCCTTGCAGCAGAACAAGGAGGGGAAAGGACTTTGCTGGGCTCTTCTCACAACAAACTTGTCCTTGTCCCTGCTGTGCTTTGGGGTGCCCATTGCTGACATAGTGGCTGTTGACTTCAAAGCAAGAACCCCTACGAGGTCACTAAAAATGGGGTTTCTCAGTCGGCCCAAGTCCCCCACACAGAGGTCCCCTCCTTCCTTCCTCCTCCCTTAGAATTTCTTTGAGAGGCCATGAACACCCAGCAGGTACAAAGCACGCCCAAAAGGCCACTCACATCAAACGTGACTCTTGGCTTCCAGTTCAGCTTTTGCCTGGCTTTGGTACAGTCCCCTTGCAGAAAATCCTGTGGAAAAGAAGAGAGAGACGCTTCAAGAACTGTTACCTTCCACCCCTTGATGCCTTCTCTTTGCTTGTGCTTCTCTGTGAGCCAAGCATGGCCAGGGCTGGACTCTTTTGAAGACAAAATATTTCTCTTTTAAGATGCATTATTTGTGGAAGCTCATATGCCTATTAATTCACCAGGAGGCAGCATCCTTTCACCAGCATATTTCAGACTGAAAGAGTTATTCTGGTGTTTTTTTGTGTGTGCACAGGGCTTGAACTCCATCCTTAGGGTCATATAATGGTGAACATTTTATAAAAGGTTATTGTATGTCCTAGTCATGCTAGTGAATGAGCTGATTCCAGTTCTTTTCCCCCTCATTTGTTTCAATAATGTAAATCATGGAGCAAACATGACAACTAGTCTTTTCCAAATAAAAACATGATCACAGACAGTTGATGCTGAAAGACTGTAATGGATATGGGTAACCAAATGCAACAGTAGTAAACATTCAGTGTTTAAATGCTTTTCTTTTTTTTTTTTTTTTGTTTTCTACAGTATTTTGAGCATCCACATACAAATAGAAGTCTAAATATCTCATAAATGAAATTATCTCAAGAACATTACTGAAACCAAGATTTTGATCATGTTCACCTTACTGTTCAAGTATCCTTAAAAGTGCTACCACAGCAAAACAATCCCACAACCACTCATCAAAAATAATGTAACAAAATTTAACAAAGACAAAAGCTCCTTTGACTGCATTTCTAATTGAATGCAGAAACTGACTGCATCTTTCTTTAAAATTCAAAGACTGCGTTTAAACAGCTTTTCCCAACTGTATGTGTTGATTTAATAAAATATATCCTCTCTCCTCACAAGTTGTGTTTCTCTGTAGCAATAAATTTAAAATTATGTCTATCTAGGTTTAAAGAAAACCAAATAAACCCACCTTTGTTAGACAACAACAAGGCTAAGGCTGAATTCCCCTCTCGCATTTGACTTTATGGTGGTAACAGCAGGCTTTCCAGAAAAATGCATGGACTGCCTTTCTCCTCCCTCTTCCACCCTCTGACCAGTGGTGGAGCTAAGGAGCATTTTCTGACTAGATTTTTAAACTTCTGCAGCTGCATGCTGCATTTTTCAGATGCTCTCTTTTGTGCCTACGTAGTTCAGGTCTGTTAACTTCCAAAATCACCTCATCTCATGCAGTAAAATGTAGGATATACTTCTTCATAATTGTGCTCCAAAAAGCTAGACAGCTTGCTTCCAGGAGCAGAGGAAATCCACCAAAAGAAATACTGCACAGAAAAAGGGGATGCGGAACAAACACATCTGCTGAGACTTATTCCAGGCAGCATTTTTACTAGTTCAGTCTTTAGGCTAAAAAACTTTTCCACCCACCCTCAGAAAAGAGTAAACAAATGGATCAGAACAAAATTATATGAAAATAAAAAATGCCATGATTTCCTTAAATTAGACTAAATTATTTCCTACTGCAGCCCTATAATGGGCTTTTTGAAACTGCAGCAGACATTTGAGGCCAAGTCATGCAAAACCGCATCAACTTGAGGGATCCCCTGGAGGGTCGTGTGAATATGGCTTGAAAAATCTGGTTTGAAATGGGAAAGACGCCTACTAAACTTTGATAAAATTTGGATCAGACCCTAATGTGCTCATGGAGGTATGCCTTTTATCTGGAGTTCGGTTTAATTTACATACGTGTGTATATATATGTGTCTGGAAACAAGGAAATCCTTCTTAAAATAATAATTCCAGTATAAAAACAATTGCCTTTTATTCAGTCCTAATTGAAGCCATTAGCTAGAAGTGAAGTGTTTTAACACCACCTAGTTTTAGGTCATAAAAGCCATATTGTGAAACATAGATTTTCATTTTTATAAATGCTGTGTAAGTAAAACTTTTACATCCACAGTCTTCATATTGAAAACAACCTTTGAAATTGAGCCTTATCTAGGATACTGGCTTCCCATTTATAAAAAAACCAGACTGTGAAGCATAGAATGAATTGTCATGACCTGCTATGTGTAGCTGCATTCTGCTTTTGAACAGCTTGGGAGCAGTCTTTTAACTTTCTTGGACAAATGCTTTTTGTTAAACAGTTTATCTAAAAAAATACTTTACCTAATTCCAGCCCTTCATTCAAAAATATAAACACTCATTTGCTAAATAGGCCAAAATAAGGTTGGGGAGGTTGCAAATCAGTAAAAGTGAAGTTACTTGTAGCACTGGATTATTTATAGAGATCACATGAACAACTAATGTATTAAACCCATGTAGGTATAAAAAATACATTTTCGTCTAAAAGTTCAGGGGCTTTAACAATGATGCAGTAAAGGTATTAGGGCATAATCTGTGGGGGGAAAAAAAAGAGAGAGAGAGAGAGAGAAAAAGAAAGATTTAATATATATGATAATACAAATTCCCCAGCTGACTTGGGTTAAAAGATTAAAAATGGCTCTCTCAAAGAAGTTTGTGTACTTTTGAGAAATGCTACTTTGTTCATTTACTTGAAAACAACATAAAATATCTCCTAGGCACTTTTAAAGAGGTTCACTTACAGAAGTTACAAGGTACAGAGTTCAAATTAAACCATGATATTAGCACCATATTACACCCATATTCAAGGTTTGATTGCATTCTTATTAGCCGAGGTCTCAACATGGCATGGAAATGATGACTGGAACAAAGCTATTCCTGATTAAAGGATTGTATTGCAGTCATGTTTCCTGTATTTTTCTACAAGTAGCTCATAATATGAAAACAATAAGGTAATTACAATAAAATAAGAATATTAAAAAAGCTTCTCTTGGAACAGAATGACTGCTTGTTTATATTATTTAAGTCTTTCACTGAAACCAGAGATGCATCTGTCAAGCTCCCAAAAGTTAAAAAATCCACAAAAAATTACATCACTCAAAAAACCCTCTGGTATGTTGATCATTAAAGTGTATTGATTTTTCAGTGCCAGGGCATCACTTTGTGGAGGTACAACGAAATCACAAAGCAAAGAAAGAAGGAGTAAGATTCCACTGGGGAAAACCTGGATTTTTTTTGGGGGGGGGCTGAGGTGGTTTAGTGGGATGGGGTGTGGTTCTGAAAAACAGCTGCTGCTGCATATAAACTGCCCTGTATCCCTGTTCCTGATGGAAAAGCACCTGATGAAATGACACCACTTCATATTTTGTATTCCTGCAGAATGACTGGTTTTATGGTGTTGTGCTTTACATACTGACAGAAAAAACAAGCCCTTTGACTCCATGAAAACTCCGAGGATTTAGATACTGAGCTGAGAGTCTGCAACCCTGAAAACACTGATTTAAGGCTTTCTGTTGATTTTACGGTACTCCAATCATGAACATAAAGTTCTTTGCTTTTAGTTATCCATTTTGTGAGGAACAAGCCCTTATTTTCCATGCAAATAGTTAACACAAATGAATAGTAATGACAAGTTTTACCTGCAAGCTAAGAGTCTGAAAGAAATTCAGGTAAATATTTAAAAGGAAAGAAGATGAAAAAGATGGCAGTCAAATTCTCTGTTGCCCCTTAATATGAGATTAAATTCTCCTATGGCTTTATATGCAGCTCGCTGTCATATGGCTGAATCTCAGAGAACAGAATGAGTTTATATGGTGCAAGTTTTTCTGTTTTACATTTTCTGTAAATGAGGCAGTGTAATTATGTAGAAAATACCCCATTATTGCTAAATTTGCTTTTATGATTATTCAGTTTTACTGTCCAAATGCACACATACAAATACATACAGATAAGCAGAGAGAAATTTGTTACACAATGCGGTAATGCATTTTAAAATTTGGTTTTAAAACCATGAGACAAAAATGTAAAATATTTTAATGTAAATATCACATTTCCCAAGCTCTTGTTCTGAGTGTCACTGTGACTCCTATTTTGTCTCGTCTCGCGCAGTGATTGATTTGGTTTTACTGTGCAATGTATCACTGTCTCATTCAATTAACTTTGACTGAAAATTTAAAGCCTCAAGACAATGTGAGAAAAAGGAGATAGTGTGGCCTGAAAGAAGGCCAAGGCTTCCTTTATTACTACAGCTCAGCTGATTCCCTCTCAAATATGCTTTCACTGAAGCCAGCACCCAGTGCCAGCTTCTGCTTTCTCTTACACCAGAATAAAACTGAGATCAAGTCCTCAGTAAAACACCTGCAATGGAACTGTGCCCAGCTCCACTTGCTGTAGCAGAGACAAAGCTTTACCTTTAAAAATAAACAAACTTGATCTAAGCACACAACAGTTTTACTGCATCTGAAAAGCAGCCAGGGTTACATTCAAAACCAGCATGACCTCCTGGATGGAAGATGATTTGTTACATCAGAGCTCCCATGAGCAAAGAGCACAGACCCGGCTTGGTGGAGGTTCTGGCTTGCGTGTTTAGTCTTGCACTTTTTTTGCTCAAAAACTTTTGTTAGAAAGGATTTCAAGAGTCTAGGGGCCAAACTTTCCTGTAAGCCCCGTTTCTGTTTTACTTCCCTTATTTTCTTCTTAAAACCATCACCTTTCAGTTTTAACTCATTCCATTAAAACAAACAAACAAAAAAGAGACAATGTTAGCTTGCAGTTTTGCATTTGCATCATTATCACAGAATCATAGAATGGCTTGTGTTGGAAGGGACCTTGAAACTTTATACTCATCTAGTCCAATCCTCCTGCACTGAGCAGGGACATCTTCAACTAGATCAGCCGCTCAGAGCCCCATCCAAACTGACCTTAAGTGTGTCCAGGGATAGAGCATCTTCCATCTCTCTCAGAAATCTGTTTCGGTGTTTCACCACTCTCATCATAAAAAATTTCTTCCTTATATGTTGTCTCAATCTGCCCTCTTTTAGTTTAAAACTATTGCCCTATTATCTTTTGTCCTATCACAATAGGCCTTGTTAAAAAGTTATATTGCAGTAATGTATGTATTAATCTTATGAAATAGTTTCCTCTTTTGTGTCCTTTTGTGAGCATTTTACATACCATTTTTTAATGAGGGTTCAAGTAGATATCTCAGTAGTAACAATGCCAGGTAATAATGTCACAGTATATATGGGCATCTGCTGCAGCTCATTGCTTGGAGAACAACCTTGTTAAGTGTTGCAAATAGTCAGGTGGCTGCATGCATTGCTCACTAGGCAGTTCTTTCACCATCAGCCTTATGCCCCATTCCCCAGTGTTTTGCCACACTTGCCACTAGGCTCAGGGACATCATGTCTTAACCCAGATGCAACGTTGGAGAACAGTTACTGTTGACTTCTTCCAAGCTATTCTCTGTGCACTTGATTAAGAAAAACAGTAAGGTCTCACTAAATCAGAGCCATGTACCCTGTAAACATGCAGCCTGCTGGTGTAAAATTCAATGCATGGTTCAGCTAAGCTTGGATCATACCCCAGGAGTCACAGTAATAAACACTGTGTCTCCTGTGCGCTGCTCTGTGAGTACTTCTGGAGATCCATGAGGCAGAGAGAGCACTGGCTTGACTTCTTTGCAAAGGGTAGTGTTTGTTATAATATCTATAGTAACAGGGAAAAAACCTAGTATAATTATAAAGCAAGTGACTGCTATCTTCACAGTAAATATGAGGAGACTGAAGATAAAACATATCCAAGAGCGAAGTCCAAGCCTAACAAGGAACGCAGTAAACATCTTCAGGAATTTAAGATGAGCCAAAATGTGTTGTCGCTCAGTTTTCATTTTTTCTTTCCACTGTTCTTAGAAAAGCAAAGTTGTGGAGCAGTTAGGATACCAAGGGAATAGAAGAATGTCAGTGAATTTGGTTCCTGATCTAAATTTGTTTTAATGCAGCATGAACAGACTGCTTTCCACTCTTGGGTCAGCAATCTTTTGCAGAAAGACAGTATTGTTCACAAAGAACCACAGGAAAAGGCAAAAGGCAAAAGCAATCAGTAGGCTGAAACTCACATATAACTAAATGCCATTGAAAATAAGAGGCATAATGTTTTTTTCCCCCTAGTATGTTTTCCTATGCAAATCCCCTCCCTATTCAGAAAGTTTAATCTTTACTAAAACCATGTTGAGGGGGGAAAAGGAGGGAAAGAATGACTTGAGGAAAGGACTGATTCTGCACGGCTCTCAGCCCCTGTACATCTGATGGGCCTTGGCAGGCCGTGACTGCTGGGCATCTTTGGGGTAAGGGCTTATCTCGGGCTGCGCTGTACTCCAGCAACAAGGCATCAACACAAACCGCACAGTCAATAAAACCTGAGCACAACCTCCGCTTTTCCGCCAGGAACCAGGGGCGTTAGAATAGCGGCTTTATCTTATCAGTTTGATAATCTTTAATTTGACCAGCTTCCAAAGGGTTAAGGCAAATGAACTCGAAGGGGCAATAAACATTAGGGCGATAATAAAGTAATGGAGCTCCTCTCCCTCCTCCTACTCTTCCCCTCCCGCCTCTGTGCCTTTTCCACTTCGCTGCTGCCTATCAGCCTAAACCGAAGCCGAAGCCAGACCTCTCTTTTAATGACAGGGGGTGATAAGAGACTCGGAGAAAACAGCAAGCTGTCTGGTCTGCTCAGGAAGTCGGGGACGGGTGGTATTGTCCATCAGTGGGGCCACGCGGCGGCCGGAGGCCGGGAACAATGCTGCGCTCCGGGGAAATGGGCTCCCTCAGCGCCGGTCCTGGCAGCCCCAGCGACAGCGTAGATTAAACGCTGAAGCAGGGGGAGCTGGCCCCAGGTGCCTCGGGGGCCTCGTCGCCGGGCTCTAATCGCTTTGATGGAGGCGGTGCCCCCGCTAATCGACGGGAGGCTGCAGCTCTCGCGTCCCCGGGAGGAGATGGGCAGACCCTTGTCCCCGGAGCGAGCACCAGCGGAGCTGCAGGCACCAGAGCCCCTTGCAGGGCCGAGCATTACTCAGATCTGTCCATTTGCCAAGCGAAGCCTGACAAAACAGGCCAGTGCCGACCCTCGAGCCAGATAAAATTCCTCCCAAATGACAGTCCGATAGCCCTGAAGCCAGTGCTGGATTTCGCTCGCTTTGGATCCGGAGCTGAGCTCTCTCATCAGGAGCCGCCCGGCACGGGGATGGGCGTAGCTCTGTGCCAGGGTATCCCGCTGCAAGTGGGACCATGGCTGCTTTTCAGGTTGTCATGCACGAGGCAGTCTGAAGAGTGTTTCCCCCCCAGCAGGGAAAGCTCTGCTGCTGCACACAGCAAAATTCCCGCAGTTGGCTGCAAGAAGGAGGGCGCCTCCTTCCCTCATAGCTTGCCCCGAGGCTCAATTTTGCACTGCTGGGAAGACCTGGAAGTTGTTCCCCAGCTTGGATGCAAGTGCAATTGTAACGTCAGCTCATGGCTCTGCAAAGAGCCAAAGAGGCTTCCAATGGAAAGGCTGTTTCTAGTTCACAGGAATGCCTCTGCTGAAAAAGTGGGGAAGATCAAACCCACACTATTTGTCATATACAGACCATAATTATGGTAGTTCAGGTATCAGGGCTGGATACAATCAAAGAATCAAGGAATGGTCTGGGTTGGAAGGGAGCTTAAAGATGATCTGGTTCCAACCTCTCTGCCATGGGCAGAGACACATTCCACTAGACCAGGTTGCTCCAAGCCTCTTCCAACCCGGCTTTCAACACTTCCATGAATGAGGCATCCACAACTTCTCTGGACATCCTGTTCCAGTGCCTCACTGCCCTCACAGTCAAGAGTTTCTTCCTAAACACTCTTTCAGTTTAAAACTGTTCGCCCTTGTCCTATCACTATTCCCTCTCCATCTCTTTTGCAGGTCTCCCTTTGGTACTGGAAGGTTGCTCTGATGTCTCCCAGAGCATTCTCCAGGCTGAACGATGTCAACTCTCTCAGCCTGTCTTCACAGGAGATGTGCTCCAGCCCTGGGATCATCTTTCCAACCCTCCTCTCGCCTTGTTCCAGCAGAAACACTTTCTTTCTGATATGCCATACCAAGTCATCCAAACACACATATCACAGCTAAAAATCATTAGCATGTTTGCTAAAATGCAAGCTCATAATTATGTACTCTGTGTTATTATGAACCAAAATAAGCTTTCCCAACTCTTCAAACAAAATACTCTTTGCAAATGCTGGTTACAGGTGGTACTGCTCCCACTGACTGCCACTGCCCTGGAGCCTGGCTGCTGATGTGTGAGCTGACCCTTTGTATGCTTCATGCTAGCCTGGGCATAAAGAGGTGTCTGAATAACATGCATGACATGGGTTAGAAGCATTTGTGAACTTTCCTTTCACAGTGGAGGTTTTGGGGAGGTTGTATGTGAGCTTCCTGGCCAAATGTGTCACATTCACATCACTAAAAATCAAAACTCTGCCAGGGATTAATCTCTTTCATGTGGGTGGAGATCAGCTGTAGTATAGGAAAAGAACAGGTTTCTTCTCTTTTCAGTGGTACTTCAAGTCCTGCTTTTGCTCACTAGTCAATGTGTTTTCTTCTTGCTGCACTCTCACAACTGCTTTTTTGGGGAAAGTAAGATAATAATGTCCTCATCATACATGGTTTTATTGCTGCCCACATTATGTATGATTTAGGCAATGGCACAGTACCTTTAAAAACTATTACATGTAATTCTCACTTTTTCATTTAATCCACTCTGAATAGTTTTCTCATCACTTCCTATTCTTCACATTTTCTGCAAAGATCAGGAAATCACATTGTGAAGTTGTTTGATTGCAGCTGGCTTTATTGTGCAGTAATGAATGTACTTGTCACTGGAGATGGAGTATGGACCCAAGGGTTACCTGTCTTCACTGACTGACATGTCAAGATGAGTAGGAAAACTGATAACCCCAGCAATCCATCCTACAAATGTATGTGGTTTCTTCTCTTCTTCCACTAAAAAACCCTTCACTTACAACAACTTATATTGGAATTTGAAACAGATTCAGTTATCATCAACGATCAAATATCAAATGACAAGCAACAAAGCACTAAACACTAGGACAGTGATTTTGTATTCTCTCTATAGATATTTATCTCACTACTTTCAGAGCATCAAGCAGAAATTTAATGAAGGCAGATCTATGAATGCAGGATATCACTTCTTCATAGTATTGATTATTTTTCTTGTATAGGATATATTGTGGTGATTTTGCTACCCCATGTATATTCACATTTCTGAAAAAAATGATGACATTTTTTAGCATCAATATGACAATTTTTTTTGGAAGGGTGTTATATTTGGCCAAATAAAAATACTTATTTACTTGCTATTTTTCATCTAAAGGGCATGTGATTTAAAAATTCTAACCCACTTGTAACAGCATTTGCTGTCTTTGCCCTGTGTTCAGTGCTCAATTCACTGCTCTAAATGCTTGGCTATGACTGAGTTTGGGCAAGAGAGATGATACTCCCTACTTTACCTTGCAATAGTGATGTATGAACCTCTGTCCCTCTGAAGCTTGTGGTAAGACTGGGGAGGAAAGGACACAGAGGAGATGGATATTTCTCTCTTCTGTCTTCCTTCCCACTATGGATTAACTAGTACATAAGAATTAGCTTGCAGGATGTTTAGTCATTTCTCATTGTTTGAATAGCAGTTGTAAAATACTCCCTCCCTGCAGTACGGGGGATGAAGGAGGGAGCTGCCACTTCTCTGGACAAAGTCACACACTGCCTTTTACTGCCGGCTGTTTTTTTAGAAGCAGCCTCCCTCTTACATGGTCATAAACCCAACCTAATTTATGGGATGCATCACCTTATCCTCCATCCCTCACTGCATTCCAATTTCTCAATAAAATCCCCATCTGATTTGAAATCCCTTTTCAAGGCAAAATATCTGGAGAGAATTTAAGCTGTGAAAGGCTTAAAGGGAGCTCAAGAACTGATGTCTTGTCACCCAAGAAAAAAAAAATTTCAAGTCCCCATATGGAAGAAACTTTAGGACATAATGCCATAGGATTCCTGTCTGCAAAAGTAAAGCTATCGTTGCCTGAACACAGTTACAAAACAACCAAGAGTCCACAGAAGGGTTAAAATAAAACAAGGTGGGTTACTTTCTGATGCTGAGAATGTCCCAAATGTATTCTCCAGTGCACTTGATAGAGAAGGAAGTCCCAGCAGTGGCTTTTCACATGACATCATAAAAGCCTAATTTATCACCAGCCACCAAACATCTAGAAAATCATAACATCCTTTCAGGAAAACCATGTGCAAAATAATCAGATTTGCTTTGATGAAAGCTTTAGTGCTTGAGTCCAAGTAGGACACTACAAAGAATAACCCTTTGCAGGTACTGGCATTCAACAAAGCAGGTCATATTTAATGCTTCGAATTCACACTTTATCCATTAAAAAGCTTCTGCATTTCCTGCCCATAAACAAACATATTTCTATTCTGCATGTGTGTTCAGCCAAGTCTGCTAAGATAAAAGACTCTTCACAGGTAAGTCCAGACAAGGTAGACAGCTGAATATCTCCTTCACAGATGAAACATATGCTATTACTGCAAATAAAGGCATTGTGCTCCCCACTTCCTCATCTCACAGTCCCTCACAAGTGTCTCAGGGATGTGGGCTGAGTATTGCCACAAACTGTTGCAGCTTTTGAAAGGATAAAGTCCTCCCTGCACACTCAGCATCAGCTACACTGAACTGACGAGTGCATTCCCCTTGACAAACTCCAAAACACTCTACAAAAGCCCCTGTCTGTCTATCCAAGGCTCTCACTGTTCTGGCTCATCAGTTTTTGGTGACCAGTGTAACCTGACTGTCTCGATGGAAAAATACTGCTGAGCAAGAGGTATATTGCCGTAAAATCAATTGGTTTCACATTTGCAAATGAAATCAAACAAGTCTGCTGTTTGTGTTGATTAGGTAGACAGAACAGATCACAAAGCAATTCGTGAATGGCTACAAATATCAGCTACATGGTGTTCAAGATTTCTTTTTGTCTGTAATGTAAGTTTGTGGGTGTGCAATTAAGGACACACAGATGCAACAGCCTTCCAGTTCACTGCTCAATAATCTGACCCTTAGGCTTCTGCTGGTCAATGGCCACAAGTTCTTCTGGTTTGACTGGAAAAATAACCGGATTTTCCACACCATTCTTGGTAGTTTGTTGCTGCATCTTCTCTGATCTTGGTTAATAAAAATAACTTCCTATTACATTTCCTGCACAGGAAAGCCTTGGAAAAAAATCATAGTTTTTCCTATTACATCCTTCACTTTCTCTCAGAGCAGACATTAAGCCAATCACAAAATCTTCCAAGAAATCAATAAAATGAATACAAATATTTTATTTCCTTTTAAAGGTAAGTATTTTTAATTCTTCCACCCTTCCCTTACCTTGGTATTTAATTTTTCTCACTTTCCTTGTTTAATAAGTCTTTCCTATGTTTTGGCAAATTTATTTTCCTGTAAAATCTCATTTATCTCTTTTCATTGTGAGATATTTTTCTTTCCTAATTTGATGTGTCTCCCAGTCCCTCTCATTCATTCAAGCTTGTCCCATTTCTCTGTCAAGCATCAATGTCCTGCTCACAAATATATTAAATAATCTTAAATCTGGCCTTACTTTCCCATCTCTCCTTCATCTTTAAAATATGTCATGGCACACTGAGATTTTGTTCTCATTTCTACTACAGTGTTCTTTTCACTTGAATATTTTTCCATTTTTCCCCCTAGGTATTCTCTATGAATCCTTATAGATTTGTTCCTTTTTCTTTTCCAGTGGTATTCCATCACATAGCAGTGCCAGCTTCTTTTTCACTCAGGATTTTGTGTAGAATATTGCAGGGTTCTGGGAGACAATTCATATTACTGGTAACACAGCAGAGATTTGCTGACAGGGCTGAAACTATGTTGAAATAAGTTTTAAAAAAGCAGTAAGATCTCCTAAAGCTCACAGTGCCAGTTTTCGTAGGGGTAAAAAGCAGATTCATTGACTGCTATTACTATTCACAGTAGCTCCCTATAGAATTCCACAGATTTGGCAGTGCATTCACCATATATGCTTTAAAAGCATGGATAGCATGCTCTGTTTCTTTCCAAAGCATCACCAAATGCAAATAACACTTCTTGAAATCTGTCCTCTCAATGACCTTCTTCCCTTAAATACTTTCAATTAAACAAGAAAGGAATTCTTCATTATTTCACCCTGCAGCAGTAAAATATGAAAAAGGAAAACAGTTAGCATTTTCTAATGGTGCTGCCCTACTTACCAAAACTTCTTTGGTTCCACAATTAAAAAGCAAGCAAACTATTCAGGCATACAAAGCACTAGGTATGGGCTCAGAATACTCCAATGCTTTCACCTGTATAATGTTTAAAATATGAGATGTCTCATCAATCACTTCTTTCCTTTACCAGGAAAGGGTCTCTTGAGACCACTCACACAGGAATCATTTATTGCCAAGTTTCAATATGAAAGACAGAGCTGTTCCTCAGACAAGTAATCCTATTTTTCATTCACGTTTTGGCAGGGCAGAGATGCCAGGTAAGGGTCCCATTATACATTGCACAAACACAGAAGTGGCAGCCCTTTCTCTGAAAATTTATCAAAGTCAAATATCACCTCATGGAATATACTGTTAGAATTCATCTACAGTTCATGTCTTTTTTCCAGTGCAGGTCACCAACAAAACCTTATTGCTTGGTTTATCTTTGGCAATACATATGAACATATAAAGCCATGAATTACAGAACTTACTATATCTACTGAGAATCGAAAAAGCAGCTGAATAAAGCTAGATAAGTATCTTGGCAGCTTCATTCCACTTGTAACCTGAGCAAGACTTCAACTAGATGTAATACCACTTAAAACAGAACTGCTTCACAGCAGCACTACAAAGGCAATGAAGGACCACTACAGAAAATACAGATTTTATGTAATTAATCAACAGTAATGACATTACAGTGGGAAGAAAGCACTGTCAACCCCATTTTACAAAGCTAGGAGGCAGGATCATTTAGGGACTTGACCAACACCTTCGAATGAGAGGGAGGGGCAAGAAGAGAATCCAGACTGCATCTCACCACTTCTATTTGATGTATAACTTACTACAGATAAAACAGCCAAAGCATTCACATCACAGTGCACCTGGCACATCTTGATCTGAGTCCTTATCATTAATTTGTAGTGAGCAGCCCACCTGCAGCAAACCACTCCAAGGATGAGTGGTATATAGCACCTTGATGCAGGAGGTCACTTATTTAATTTGCATTTCTCACTTTTCTAAAGTTCCACTTCTTTTTCTGCCCTTAGACTTTCTTTTATAGCTTCCTTCACAGAAAAATCAAACACTCATCCTAGCGATATTAAAAAAATATGATTGTTTTCTCAATTTTTCACCTGAAGGATCCTGTGATTGACTTCAGAATAACAGAATTCATGAGTTTATTTAGTTGTCTTTTGTGCTTTAAAGTTTTAATTTGATCTCTACAGAGATTTTTTTCTACATGTAAGAGACCAGAGCAAAAAATTAACATGTCAAAAAGTTGAAATGTGTGTAACCCCTTTCTGCTTCATGCAAATGAAACAAAACAAAAAGGATAATACAGTATTAATCATGGGACTGCAAAGGTTGGCAACACGAACAACAGCAATTTATTTCACTTCCCTGTTGTTCAGATAAGGATTTACTGTGCCAATTGCAAGAAAGGACCCTGCAGTGCATTGATGCTGCAGCCTACAGGAGAATGCTTCCTTTTTCCTGTGATTTTATCTTCACTCCAAAGGACCTCAGACTCCATCAAAATCTTTTAGAAGTGCATTATCCCATGCATTTAAAAGGGAAAAAAAAAGGCACTCAAACTTATCACAAAAGATGCTCCACACATTCTAAACTTTTGCTGAGGTAGCCACAAAATAATAATTATCTCTACATTTGCTAATAGAAAAGTATCAAAGGACTTTACATTCTGATGATGTACTATCACCTGTTACCCACAATACCTCACTTCAGCAGCACACAAGTGACACATGAAACAACCAAAACATAGCAATGAGAAAAAGCCACATGAAAAGAATACTACATCTTCTAAATGAGCTTCACAACACACTAGAAAACAGTATATGGCAGAACTGCTAATTTCTGCGGTCTTGAAGTTTCATTTGAAAATATAAAGACTGAAATTGTTCACTAATATTAAAAAAAATCATATTAACCTAATTAACCCAGATGGCCTGACTGGCAGTTTACATTAAAAAGTCCCAAACAGACCAATTGTATCTTTTAAAACTAAATCAGTGTACATTTTAACAGCATAAACTGCAGTGAAGTCCCATGAACTTACTATTCCATACATGTGCTGAACTGAGAGAGCTCTGACTTTTCACAGCATCTTTTGGCATAGTTCATATTTAAATAATAACAGTCAGGATCATTTTCATCAACATGAAAAAAAAAGAAGTTCAGATCTAATCAAGAGACAGTACTGTCTCCTGACACTGCCTGCTCTATGCTTGCTTGAGCACGTAGGCAGCAGCTGGCACTTCCACAGCTTGATCATTACTATTGCTCTTCAAATTATGCCTGTCACACAGGTTAGGAAAACATGAGTAATTAAACATAAACATCATCATAAAATAATAGTAAGAAAAAAATTAATAATCATCCAAAAGAGTGTTTGGGGCACCTCCCTACAGCACCTTGGATTTCTGCCCCTTCTGCTCAGACAGTTTTCCTCTGTGTACTTTTTAATTATTTCCTTCATGACTCCTTTAAGGCAAAGAAGTTTGTAGAGGTGGGAAGAAAACATGTATTAGAACTGATGAGAACAGTGATATGCAAAAAAGGGAAATGCCAATTAAGTATTCCTGAACTACTGCAGCCTGACTCTGAATCGCTTATGGCAAAGACTTATGCCTCACTATGCCATTGATAGTTTGAGATGCATGTATTATGAAAGCAAAATTTCGGAAGCTGCTTCTTCCTTATTTAAACTACACACTACAACTGGCCACCTGGTGCAGTATTTCTCTTCTGGTCCATCAGCTCATTATTTCAGTATTTCATCAGTTCAATATTTAAACCATATGCAGGCCAATGAAGGAGTCCTGCCCTCCTGCAGCCCCAGCAGTACATGCAGATATATGCCTCCTTTTGCTTGAATAGTCAATAACCAAGCTAAGTCCTAGCTCAGTTCTCTTACAAAACCAGGATAAAACAACAAAACAATAAAGACTGAGACTTTGGACCATGTTATTAACAACCCTAAGGAGGTTGTTGCAGCCTATTTTTGGGCACATGGTTACTGGAACTGAGCATGTAATTCGCATAATTGCACACAAAAATGACCAGCTACACGAGTAACGGGACATTTGTCATCTGCAGTTCTTATTGTGTAGGAACTGTGCGAAATGTGTGTTCCTTCATGATAGCAGATGTGCAAATGTTAGGTAAGAGCATCACTGTTTTCCACTGCTTTACATCCAGAATACTTATTCATGTATTTAACTAAAAGGTGCAACCAACTCGATTTACTCCTACTTTGTCTGTGTTTTGCATGGGTATGAATTACATGAAGTACAATGTAGGGAGGACTCGTGCCTGTCTACAAAAGAAAATAAGTGTAACAACATACATAATGTTTAACACATTCAAATTTACAATTAAAAGAACATTTACAAAAGGTTCTTGTTCTCACTGGGTGATTTTGCTCATGTGTGTGCCTCAAGTCAATGTATTTTCAGACAACTTTCAGCACCTCTGAAATAAAGCTCTTCTTCCCACAAACCCTAAGTGCTTTACTTTCTATATTTGAGGCTGACATTGTTTAACTGACCTCATCAGAGGTGCTAAGTAGTGTACTAGAAGTATGCCAGCAATTCAAAACATCTGCTCAACTATCTAACAGAATATTTTTGGGGGGGATTGCCATTTCTGGGGAGGAGGGACTTGCATGTTCTCATGCAATTTCCCACTGAAATCATCAGGAACCTGGCCAAGAAGTGACTGAGTGGGCTAAATACAGCCAAACTTCGTCACTGCTGGTAGCAGCCCACCAGGCTAAACTCATAAATTTGACAGTAGGAAGAAATGAACCGTCCCCATCTGCCAGTATTCTTGCTCTTTATATGTCTGCTTGATTTAATCCTTTTCTCACTAACTTAATGTAAAGACCACTAAACTCAACAATAGATTCTCTCCTTGACTTCAGGGTTTGGTTTAAGTTCTTTTTTCTCAGCATCAACAGATAACACAGGATGCATCCCCAGCTTGGTTTCTCCTTGGATCAAGTGTCATTGCACATTCTCAGTTATTTCCAATTCATGGTTATTTTTATTTTCCGTTTAATGTTTTTTTTTTTACTATACTTTTTTCCTTTTTCACCATTACCTTCCTCCTCATTTCCTTAAAGGCTCCACCCCTTGTCCTCCTATTTCTCAGCTCAGTGCAATCTCCATCTTCTGCTTTCCAAAGGCTCTTCTACCTTTGACATATATGAATGTACTTCAATCTTTGGTCACATCTCTGGAGATGGTTTTCAGTTAAGTTGGCTCCTTTCACTAAACAACTTTCCAGGAGAGTTTGCTTGCCAGGACTGGGGCAAATTATACTCATATTTATTAATTAAGATATAATAAACTCCATTTACAGTTTAGCAATGTGCCATATGTGACAAAACCAGGAGAAAAAGAGGTAGATGAAACCAGGAGACCCTCTGACTGGTTTGTGGCTTCAAAGTATTTCTGGGAAGGTCAAAAATCTCCACGACATCTCCACAAATTAGGTTTTGCACTTGGATTTCTAATTTAGCTGAAAGATGTGTAAAAACACATGCAACCAGACAGCTCCTTGGCTATACATCTAAGGAAGCTCAAAGCATAAGTTATTACTTCCAAAGTCAATTGTAACTTATGCTCATTAAATTGGCTCCAGATCCACCCTTTTCAGACAGTAGTATAGGAATAATTTATTCTTCTGGTGAAAAGCACCCATTTTAACTAAACCACACCCCCAGCTGGGAGTCTCACCAGCAAAAGTGCCAAAGGCAGAGGGATTCAGAGGTGCAAAGGGCTATTGGAGGCCAGGGGTGAATAAAGCACAGTATGTAATAGTGTCTGTCAGCACCCTGGAACACATAACCTCTCCCTAACACAGGGGGTCCACAACACAAATCTGAGAGGAAAACTTGTTCCTGTGGTTCAGTCATCACATTAGATGAAGAAGTTTCCTCACTTTTAACATCGATGTGATTTATACCAGAAGTCTTATGGATAGTGGTGAAATCATTGCAACTTTCTGTGTGTTTTGATCTATGTCCTCAATGTGTGTCTTGTTTTCTTCCATTGAGAAAATTCTGTATATAAATATGACACAAGAGGTTTGAGAGCTCTAATTTTAGACATCTAACCCAAATGCAAAGTTAAGTGCCTAACCACTGCAGAGGTACAAAACCTACATAAACTAGAAGCCTTTCTCTCACCCATTACACTGGAAACCTGAGTTGACATACAGGAATTCAGCCCCTTCCAGTGGTAGCAGTGACTTGTGGCAATCTGCACCACAAGAGCATTACCATTCTTATGAGAGATTGCTTCACTAGCTATCTACAGAAATACTGACCTACATACGAGGCTTTTCTTTCCCCAGGTGAACTCCTGCATCAGCAGCTATCCAACAGGAACCCCCTCATATGAGATCTTTAATAGCAGCAGCTGCTGAAGCAAAGGGAACGGCAGAAACACACTTGTTGCCAAACTGTGCATTTAGTTGGAAGGAGGAGAAACAGATGGGGAAATCACTCTTCAGACAGTGTTTACTAGCACAATCAGCACCTGAGGCAGCACTTACTCAGGTGCTGAAATTACAGAGGTAAGTTTTATTATGAGAAATCCATTCCTCACATGACAGCTATATTTCTCATCATGGATCATAAAAAGCAGATGATCCATCAGATAACTACTTGATTGTAATGTTCATCACAGTAAAACCATCAGCTTTCTGTTTTGTTTTATGACCCTGGTTACATCTGGAATGCTTTCAAGAAAGATGCTGATGTTCGCTTTGGGTACAAACTGAGTCAGTGAACTTCTGTTTTGCTACTTATGTGGCAGTAGTTAATATGAATAAGGAGGAATGATAGCAGGAATACCTCCAATTTTGCTACCAGGAAGATCACTTTATTACACTGATACAGCTGTATTGAATATTCTTCTTGGACTTGACCATAAAGAGGACTCTTAATTGTCTAACATCTTTCTCCTCCTTTTTTAGTCAAACAAACTATTCCCTTCAGTTATCTGTTTGCTCTGACATTATAGATCTTTTCCACAACTATTAGTTCAATAACAGTAATGACAGTAATAAAGCCAGTATTTGTAGTAATCACATACTTCCATATTTCTGTAACAACAACAGTAATTTCTTATCTTTACATAGCATTTGATGTCAGATAATTTCTAATTCTTAGAAAGAGGTAGAAAAAAATGTGAAACTATTTTTCTAAGTTTGCAGAGCAAGCCTCAAGTAAAATTCTTTATTTATCTATGAGTATGCAGTGGAAATGCAACCTTGTAAGTTAACACCCCAAAGAGACCTTACCAAAACCAATTTTTACAAAAAATGTAGAGATCTGCTCTTGGAGACTGTTGTGATCTCAGCAGAGCACGAAAGTTGGAAAAAAGTTGTCCTTACTGATGTGCAGTCTGTCTGCCTCTTTGCTTGGCAAGGTTACAACCCCATTAAACAAACTAAAACAAACTAACACTCTGGTCTTGCACAATTCTGCCAGGAGGGCTTGCAAGTTCTCTGGAAAATTGAGGTTGCTCTTAAATTGTGAGGTTGATCCACCACATGTTGAAATCAACAACACTGAACCATAGCTCAATATTCAAATCAGTTCTTCATGGAGGAACAGCATGTCTGTAACCAGCCAGGACATTGAGTCACTTCATTCTTGACCTTAACCAAATGGGTTAAAGCAATATAAATTTCATACTGCCCTGCAAAAGCTCAGCTGTGCTTGGTATGAGCAAACACTTTCATTCATTCCAAGTACCAGACTTCAGTAATTTTTTTTTCTGACTGCATGATAAAATTCAGATGTTTTAAAAAGATCCTTCTTCCCTACATGTGCCCACCCAAGCAGCAACAGCAGGGCTTCTGCTAAAACCTGACAATGAAATTTGGTTTTAGAGAAAGACCAAACATGGAAAACTTTCCTGTAAACAAAAATTTTTTCAGAAAATTGTAAGTGTACCAGCCTGGGGTAGAGGAGTGGTAAAGGAACACATTTTTGCCAGCTCAACCTACCTTATCAAGCTTTCACCTTCTTAATTGACCATGAGTACAGACCACTAAAGTGTCTCATTAGTGGCCTCTTCCACTGCACTTTTGGTAGTCTGACCAGATCTTCATGCAAAATCTTACCCTTCTTTCAAGCAGCAGAGAACTGTTTAATCTGCATCTAAAACTGTATTTCTGTCCCAGCTGATGGGGAATCCAAGCTGGATATACCATGAACTGAGCACCAAACTGCCACTTTGTTTTGTCCAGTTACACAAATGCATTTTTCTTTTTCAATAGTTTCCACAGAGATACAGCTGGATCCTAAGGGGTCTCTAAGTAGAAGATATATCTCCACAAAGGCAACTGTGCCTTTGTGTCTGCTAAATCACTGAGGTACATGTGCTGGGTAACTAGAAACAGAGATGAAGGGACTGATGCTATCTTTTTACCTTGTCATATTACCCTACAGATATTGGGGAACAGCATGGATGAAGAGAAACAAAGATTAAGAGATGGAGAAAAGTGCTGTGGTTTACATCTATGAGGGCAAAGTGGGCAGGAATAGGGACTGCACTTAGAAAATAAATGGGATGTCTCTGTTGCGAAGCAGATGTTCTCATTGAAGGTCCTAAAGACGCTTATGTGTCATTAAGATTATGAAAGGAGATTTAACATATGCTTCGTTGTATGCAAACAATGCCCCAACAACACCTAGATCATATAATAAAGTACTTACAGGATGGAAACAAATACACTGGTGGGGATGAAGTAGGGCCTGAATTACAGAATGGAAAAGAGACAGCGAGCAATATATCTTCCTTCACCTTTTTTTTTTTTAATTATAATTACTGTATTTAAGCTAAGGGGTGTAACTAGAAACTGTGAGTTTACAATAAACAATGAATATTTTGCGTATATCCACAGAAGGTAAGTCAGATGCATGCAAGTCTTGTTACTGCATTTCTACAATCTTCTAGTTATCTTAGAGGACTATTATTTCATCCTACACTATTTCAAGTTAAAAAATATTTCTATTTAAAAGTTCATATTTCATTGAGAAATCTACCCCTGAAACACAGGCCTATACCTACAAAATAAAGACATACACTGGTAACACATGGGTTTAGATTCTTCTGTTACTGTAAGCGATCAGAAAAAAAAAGAAGAAAAAAATGAGCCACCTTTCTTTTTCTTCAGTACGATTATTAATTTTTTTATTTCAGTAGTTCTCTACAGTATGTAAGCAATGTCCCCACATGTGGGAAGGCAGAATCTTTTGTTTTATAAACATACATTCTTTTTGCCAAATAAACTCGGATTTGATGGTTTTTCTACAATGCTTTTAAGAAGCTAAACTCCATTTATCTGCTTATGTCTTTCATTGTTCATACTATAAAAGTTTGGATACTCTCTTATGAAGCCCAAGTGAAAGGAAAGAAATTTGTTGTTTTGGTTTTTTTTCCTTAATATCACGATGTTACCTGATACAACTTGCAGCTGGGGAGAGTCCATCCTGCACCCTCCTCTTAGTACAGTATTCAGAATATCTCTTTCATTATAGTTTATTTCAACAACAAGACATACATTTCAGTATTGCAAGATTCTGCACTAGGGTTTTCTACCATACTTTCTCCTTGAAGGCCCCCTTTCCACCCCTACCACAGTATCTCTCTGCCAAACCAGCCCAATGTTCTCCTCATATTTTAACTGAGGTTAACTAGATCCATCTGCTGCATGACTCAGGGCTTGCTCTGAGCTTTAAAGTCCATTCTTATGCTAGATCTCAGAGATTTCAGTCCTCTTTTAAGAGAATGCTGTTTTCTCTTTAATTTTATACAAGGCAAGTTTAAATTTTAGCACAGATGTTTGCACAGCAGTGAAAAGCTGAATAAGACACTTGACACATCTCTGTCACAGAAACTATTTCTGTATTTGTGCATTATGAGGGGTAATGCTTACAAACACCTGTAAATGGAGATGAGAAATACTTCTGACAAGTAAGTGTTTAAAATGGACACTAACTGGAGGCATTTCTACTTTTCATCACTGGCAGACAAAGAGAAGGCAGCATTTAATAAGTCATAAGTACGGACCTATGAGTGGGTGAGTGTGTGTATGGGGAACAATGCTTGTACACACTGGAGCACATGATTACTTTTTTATTGGCCATTGAAGAATCACAGTATCATTTTGACACAGCTTGGCCATGGACATAATTTTAACTGAGTAATAAACGCGTATCATATTACTACAAATACTATTTTAACATTGCATACAAGTAACTCCTGCTGATTTAACAATGCTTGGAAAAAATAATACAGCATTTGTCTCCAGAGAATAAAATTCCTTAAGTTCCTGGCAATTAGTTGAATGCAGCAACAGAAGCAACAAAATACTAGAAGTGGTAAATAACTAATGGGAACCAAACTTGAGCAGCTTCCCCTATGGCAAGAACCATAGAAACCTGATTTTGATTTTTGGCAGTTCTGCCTTTTACAGAGCTCCTTGTGGTTTATACTGGTCTAAAAATTAGGATCTTATTTTATGAATTCAGTCTTGTAATTCTTCCTAAAAGGTACTTTGAAGCAAAAATGAATCAGAATAAATTGTATATAATTGGGGTTACCATTGAACAAATTACTAGAAGTGTGAGAAGCATTTGGTATGTCCTACTAAATGCCTTGGTCTGGACAAAACTCGGGTGAAGAATTTTCAAGTCACTGTCAAGTGCTGAACTATTCCATTAGAGATCTGTCTTACATGCTCTCCAAAAGGCTGAAATGCAATAACAAAGCATGACAGACCTCTCCAAATATTTAAGCAACAAAGAACAGTGGTATGAGACAATACTGCAAGATAGTGTTGCATGCAGGGAGTGTTGCTGGCCTTGAAGTCACCTCTCAAAGTGTGGTAACACCCTAGGGTGTCTCCTGTCATTGCATCATTTGAATACTAACTGGAAAAAAAGAAACTCTGGACCTTTAAAGAAACCTATTTTCAGAGAGGAATGATTAGCAGATGGAAGCTGGTGGAGAAACGACTTCGATTTCTGTAGCTTTGATTCCCACCTGTATGTTCAAAATTATGCCATGTCCTGAAGAAAAGGCAATATGTTAGGTCATTGCTCACCTTACATTGCTCATCTTCCCAGTGAGCATGTCCTGTTTTGGGGGTCATCTGCTGACAACTCTCTGAAGCAAAGCTGACCTTGGTCACTGTTTTCCTGCATTGCTTTCATGGCCCTGTAGGCACCTGTGGCTCTGATCCACCATGAAGTTTACACAACAACTAGTATAAACCCTAAGGTGAATGTAGCCAAATATTTCAATGTCTTCATTGCACTGAGCAAATATATTCAGGTATCACTTTAACTCAAACATTTTCCATGTCTGATTCCAAATGAACCTTTTCTGTTACAGTGTTTTTATTTGGCTACCTGCTGATCAGACCAATAGGTTTCTGTGAAGCTATGCTGGGAAGGAATTTGGCTTATTTGCTTTAAAACATATTGTGCTTGAAGAGACGGGATGCCAACTGGCTGTATTTTATATTGGGTTGTTTCAGATAAATAGCACCTGTTTTCTAGGAGGCTGAAATACATCCATGAGACTACTGTTTTATTGGAAGTAAAAAATAAATATTTCCCTTTCAGCTGCAGCCATATTACTGTGTTGAAATTCAAACATTGTGAATAGCACTGTAATCAGAAACAACAGATGCATGAGTTTAAATTATGTCAGATTTGAAATAGATGTATGGTGGATCACCTTGATTAAGAAAGTCATATTTCACCTGGTAGAAACTGAGGATTACATTCCCCATTATTCTGCAAAGACAACTCTGACCGCACATTATGTTTGCCGAAATCATTACTGAGAACACTTATTCTGCAAGTGGAATATTGCATATGAGCTGCAATGTAAATCCCTGTTTCATTGTGGGTGTCACTGCTAAACCCTCCAAAAGGCACACAGCATGAAGCCCCCAATACTGTGAATAGCACAGTTATCTCATAAAGCAAGTCATGGTGGAACCAGCCATGGACAGGTAATAAATGTTTCATCAAACAACATAAAGATACCCAATAAAAGCAAACAATGGGATGCCTGATTAAGTGTGATTTTTAAATTAGGCTTTTAAGAATGTGATGAGCTACCTTTGTTTTGCCAATGTGACTTAACTCCAAGAGATGCAGGATGACATTTCTGTCCAACATCAATGCCTGCAGGACTTACAGATTTTGCTGTGTCACCTTCACAAAACCAGGTATGTCTGATATTGTGCCCTACAGACCCAGAACTGAACACCATGACTGTAACAGGTCAGGATACTGGCTTAATTTCAAATTAGTGGAATTTCAGATATTTCAGATATATTGTGCACTCATCTGACATGATATGCAATTTCTTGAGCGCTAGCACTTAATGGAGTGTACTGCTTTCCCTAAAACTGAAACAAAACTACATATAGGGACACTCCGTGGTATGGATTGGCCTTTTGAAGTCCTTAAAGTGGTTTAAATTGATATAACTTCTTGTTAGGTTTAAAAAACCAACCAAACAAACAAAAACCCAAAACAACTCACAAACCAGTAGGTCTTCCATTTAGCAGACTACATGTACATTAACATGAATGAAAGAAGAAATATACACTGTATCAGAGTCAGATGAGGATAGTCATGCACAGAGATATAATCAAAGTAATAAAATGATACAAGCATGTTTTAGCATATTTTTGTTTCATTTTTCAGATTGACTTAACATCAGCTGCATATATAATGAAAATAAATTGCCTTACTTCAGCCTTCATTAGTTAATGATAATGATTAGTTAGTGATATAAAGCTGTTGGAGTGTGTAAAATACATATACGTTGTAGAGTTTCAATAAACCAAAAAGCCACAGCATCATGATAGAAAGAGATAACTAGACACTATCTACACAGCAAGTGGTACCAAGGAAAGAGATGTTATTGACTTGAAGTTATAATAGCTCAATACTGTTCTTTACAACAGGCTGTGCTGAAATACTACTTACTATTTGCAAATGTGTGAGTTGATAGAAAATAATTTTCCATAATAAATTCTTTTTATGATCCTTTCACTGTAATTTGTAAATAAATAATAAATAAAAGCTTGTGACAGTTATCTGTGGACTCTTGTCTACTAGCAATTAACTGATAAAGGCAGAGGCTTTTCTGTTTACAGGGAAAGGCCTTGGAGAAAATGCACCTGAATTATTTAATCATCTTTGGCATGAGAAAAAAAGATCTTCATGATTTCCAACATTTATTTGCAAACACACAGGCAGTTCTGTATGACTATTATGTATATGATGTCATCATGCTTTTAAATTGTAAAAGATATGAATGATTTAGCATGTAAAAGAATCCCAAGATGTCATTAGGAAGCTGTGACAGTCATTCCCCCTTTAATTTTCCACATAAACCACCGACAGCCAAAATGGTTCTGGAGTAGACGGCTAAGAAAACAGAGTGGCAGTGGGAAAGCCCTGCTTTTGAACTCATGTGAGATGAGAGATAATTATACTGGCTGCACTGTTGGGTTTTTTAACTGCTCACTTAGCATACAAATGGTGCAGCTGGAATGAGGCTGGCTGTCACCCTGGTAGGCAGACAGGTACTTGGGCTGGAGGGAATACACAGTTCCTGGTGTGTCTGCTTGGATTAAGATGGCTCATTGCATGTTGGGACCTGCATGGTCTTTAAGACTCGCCTTTGTATTAATTCCAAAGGTGGCAATATGGTCCATTTCATGTGAATATGATACAGCCTTGGGCTTCTGGCAAGTTGCCAGGACAGCCCACAGCTCTCTTATGAAGGTAATACCACTCTGATATTCTACAGAAATCAATTATAATGCTGCAGCCACTTCAACATTATCTGCAGCATGTGTCCCCTAACCCAGAATTCTTAAGTATGACAAAGATTTATATGCATGTATACACTGTCAATAATTTCTAACTGAAAGATCAAAAAATGAGAAGATGAATACAAATACTCAGAATTTGATTTTAATACATTGTGCAACAGGTCAGTTGGACCATTTCCACCACTGACAAAACAGCCCAGTCCTGCAAATCTGTCTTGCTCACTACAGGTTTTTGTTAGTCCTTGTATGATATTGGCAGGCTAATAATTTCTTTTTGCTTTTTCTCGAGGCAAGCCCATTAGTTTCTCTAATATCATAGTGAGTTGTTGTGGAAATTAGTATGCTGCAAAATGAGAATGGCAAATAACTCCATTTGCAAATGCTGTGTTCAGCAGCCAGATTTATTAGTGGATTTGGCAGCATTTGCCAACTCCTTTGCACACGAATAACTCTACTCACATTGTTTAAATGAATGAAACTAGGATAAATGAGATTAATTTGCTAATAGCAAATTGCATTCTATTTAAAAATGTGAAATGCCTGTACCAAATCCACATGCTTTTGTTTATTTCCCATATAATTTATGCATAGAAACATTATAGCAGACTGTCTGAGAGTATAGGCTGCAGTACACTCACTGAAAATGAGAGGAGTGTACTTGAACAGGGGGAACCTTTCCAAGAGCCTTGAGACCACAGATGGGCATATCAGAAGGACCTGGCACAAGGAGAAATTGCCACAGTGATCCTCTCACAGAGCTGCTTTGTGGAGGCAAGAACCCTGTGTTACAGCTGTCTTAGTCAACATGTCCAGCTCAGACTGAGTGAAACATAAACCTGGATTAACCTACCATTGCATATATTGTTATGTATCTAGTCATAGCTGAAGATACCAGTTACTCTACTCAGTAGAAAGCTAAATGCTGTAAATATGACAGAACTAAGAAGATTACACCTCTTATTGTTTCCTTTGTCTGTCACATATTCAAACAGGTCCTCCAAACTCCATCTTGTCCTCAATTACTGCATTCCTAAATTTGCCATATAAAGCTGTCACTGACAGTGAAATTTTTTTTATTATAACTTCTTATTTCAGTGCCACATATACTCTTAAAAACATTCCCTATACCCCTCCCTAAGAAGTCATGTTCGCTCTTCATCTTCCTTTGACTGTTTTTGTTTCCTTCACTGAACATCTCTCTTCCACTCACTATATTCCCCTCCAAATCACCCCTTTCCCTCATACATCTTTCTTTAACATCTACTCAATCTGTCCTAGTGAGGCTTTCAGACTTTTGCTGTTTCTTCCCTTCCCCATTTCTCTGAAGGTTTTTTTTTTTCATTCTCACTGGGACTTTTCCTCCCATTCTGGTTTTTGTCCCATCACCCATATACACTGTGTGCTGGCTACTCCATCTCCCAAGTGCAAAGCCTCCAAGGCGGGGTCTAATGCCAGTGAAGGCAGAAAAAATGTAAATGCTGCCTTCTCTCCTCAGTCCTTCACCTTGGAAGAGACAATTGGAGCACAAAATAAGAAAAGGATCAAGAGGGTCTCCTTACTTGGAGCTAACACCATGCATTAGACCACCTTTCCAGCACACAGCTGCACGGGTCCATTCACCATGGGACCAATTGCAACACTGCTCATCACAAGCTCTGAATATGGAGAAGGGTAACTGAGAACACAATTAATTCTTCCACACCTAGTGATTAATTCTTCCAGACCTGTCAGGACTCACAAGACTTGGGGATGGATGGCAACTTCCATGGACAGAGTCCACTAAGTTGGAGGTGGGATGAAAGCATCCTCCTTGTAAAAGAAAAACATATCTGTTATGAAGGTTATCACTTATAGGAGCAACATTAGATACTGGCTATTTAAAGACTTTTTCCTGAAAATCAATACAAGTAACTAGAAGAAAAGTGATGTAATTCCTGACATTGCTAGTGTGGAAGCCTCCAATAGGAAGTATTGTAAACAACTTCCCAATCTGCTTTTACACAGGCCTCAGAATGAAAAAGAAAATTTTAGTGTTTAATGCTTAAACCAAATGTTTAATTTTGAACATCCCCATAGAGTCACACTGCAATGTGGAGGTTGCAGTTAAAAGCCCAGATTCCTTCATCTTCCTGACATTGAATCTACAGTATAACAAAAACATTTTGAAACTAATGTAGAAATAGTTCTAACTGGAGCATTAACATAATTTACTTCAGACATGTTCATCAGGATCATTTATATCTTACACATGTGATGTGTAAGTATTCACCCTCGCTATACATATACAGTTGGATTTTATATATTACATATAAAAACACTCCCTTACAAAGTATGATTCATTGGTTTAAGAGTTGGTACTTTAGCTTTTCCAGTGTGTTCAAAAGCAGTTTATGCATTTAGATGTATGGTGTATATAATCATTACTGCTTTAAGTAGGATCTCATCCCATCTGTATGAGAAAACACATTACACGTGCTAAGCTAAGCGCTGAAAACTACTGAGACAATTCAAAGCCATGAAAGAACTGTGAGCCAAGCTCTGACTGACTGTTTTCTGGGCCATTAGAGAGTGGTTTACTATCTGATTTATAATTTCACGCAGTAAAATATATGTATCAAGACAAAAGAGTGTAAAATGCTACCTCTTATCATGCACAAGGGATGATCTTGCAACAGGGTATGCCTTAGCCCTGGTGCAGGATTGTGCTGCCTCATGATTGGAAAACAGGGCTGGGAGTCAGATTCCATGGTCTGTCCTGCCACTAATCTGTGCCAAGCTGAATGATCTCTTTGGGTTTTGGTTCCTCAAAAGGAGGGAAAATCTTACCAAACCAACCCATATGTTGAATTTTCTTGCTTAATGAATATCAGAAAAACACAGCAATCTGATGACTGCCAAGAGCAGTCCTATATTCGTTTGACATGAATGAAAGACATCCCCACTGAATACGCATTGAATATCATCAAACCCAATGTAAACACATCATAAGGAACATCCTTACGGAAACAGTTCACATAAATGTGCAGAGAAAATGGAAAAAATGCATGCCCCCACCCAGAGTAAAGCTTGTGCCATATGTGATTACAAAGACTTGTAGGCTGAAATGGGGTATATTCAACATTTGGGTCCCACATTGGCTGGTATGGGTCTTTTAAATGTTGCCACTCACAGACAGCCCACCCACACATGCTCTTTGAGACAAAGGAGAGTCTTCTCCTTTTTTGGGTAACAGATGTAACTGAGAACCTGCTTCCCTGTGCAGGTGTGCAACCAAAGAAAATTTAATGGCACCTTTGCTGAAAACACTTAGGTCAGATAATCACTAACCTGCTAGTCTTTGAGGTCTGCACTGCCTCTGTATAAGCAATACAGAGTATGCAAATTTGGCAATAGAGACAATGTTGATCTTCTGTACCAAGTAGTTCCTCTAACCACACAGAGTTGCCATGCCTTCTCTCAGATTCATTCAGTTCAACTTGATGGTATTGGCAGGATGGAGAGAGGATGCTTGATGATTCTCATAAACAACATCTCATTTAGCACCATTAGAAGCCTGCATATGTTGAACATGGACTAAATATTCTGCCATTTTACCTAGAAAAATTAAAGCCTTTTTGCTAAGTATGCATAAACTGGGATTTCTTTCTAAATCTCATAACATGTCATGATTTTTGTAGGAAGAAAAAAGTATGCCAAGGACACACAAGTCACAGCGTTACCCCATTTCAAGTCCCCTCCTCAAAGCAGGATGTTACCAATGTTCATTGACAACAACCCATTTAAATTTCTTTTTTGTTTTGTAATGATTATTGGAAATTATTTTGAATGAAATTTCCCAAATTCTTCAGCTTGGGACAGACATTTAACATAGAAAATTTTGGCCAGTGTGAAGCAAAATGTAGAAACTTTCTCATAAAAGAAATTAAAATTTTATGATAGGTAATGCCATATGGTACAAATAAGGCAAAGAAGGCAATACCTTGTTGTTGACAACCTTACTTGGCCAGCAAAACCAGATATATTCTGTTTGCAAAAGCCCCTCTTACGGTCTGAATTAGGATCAGCAGACCAGACTTGCCTGTGATTAAAATCCCTCAGGATGTCTTGGATATCTACCTTCTCCTAATGAGTATATATTTTGGGGTCTGCCTGGCAGTAATCTTGAATATTTAGGTTGCCACACACCAACTTGGATAGTATAAGGCAGGAAATACATAATTGAGCATTATGCTTTCTCATGTTAGAAGGGCAGCCCAATTTGTTATTCTGTCTAGCACATTTCCTCAGTGTTGTCCTGGGTCACTCAGCACTCGCTCAAAGTAACGCCTGACCACCAATCAGCCACACACATATGCACTAGAAAACCATGAAACTTTGTCCTGGACTTGACATCTCCCCTCCCAAGCCTTTTCAATGGTCTGTACTTCTTTCTTCAAGGGAGACATTTCTGTCTAGGTTATACTGGAGAAAGGCTCTTCATCAAGTGGATTGATAACAGAAGTGATCAAAGTCTGGCAGTTGTAGCTTATCTATTGGGGATCATAATTCAGGAATGAAGCTGCCCTTCGGTTTGCTCCTCCCCACCATTAAATTACATTCAATCACTGCATGGAGAATGCAGCCCATGCGCTCGCAGCCAGATGTTATCATTACAGGCCTTTTCTTATAAACTGATGCTGAAACCTGAGTGGTTGATGAGACTAGCTAAGCAGTTGTACCTTTGACCTGATTGCATTAAACTTGCCCTATCAATTTAAGCTTAGTATAAACACCATTTCCCAGAGTCCCTCATGACTTCAGTAGTGAGAAGAAGCTGACTAAGCCTAAACATTTTTTAACAGCAATCTTGTCTTACAACACCAAGGGGATTTGCCATGTATCTGGGGCTTTATAAAACCATATGAACATGCTGAAAGAATTAAAGTCCTTTAAAAAAGCAAAATTGATGGTGACAGTCCTTTTAGAAAATCAGTTTGTTGAATGTCAGCACAAGAGGAGCTGGAAACAGGACTAAAATAGTTTTTAAAAATACAACAGATTTGCGTTTGTTTCACACCGTTGTTCCTGAATACTGTGATTTAGAGTTAAAAGACAAAGCAAATTAAAAAAAATCCCAAACTTAATTCACCACCTGTTAAAATGAACTCCCCCCCAGCACTTAAATCAAAGCCTTTCCAGATATATCTCCTATCTGAGATCTCCCACGAAACACAGAACATTTTTACCCTGGCATTTCAGATTTATTTTTAATAAAGTTTAGTATATTTCACATTGAGGATGATTCAGATAATCCTATCAAAAGTTTCTATGTAGCAGCACATGAACTATACCATGTGGTATAGCATATGGCCAACAAAGCTTGGCTAGGCTGAAGAAAGGGGAATGTGCTTATAACTGTAAGCATGAGAGTAACACCATGTTTGAGTCAGCTGGATTGCCTTCTATGGAATGCTAAGTCAGTGGTTTGGTATTGCAAATCTTGCTAAAGCAATGGAAGATAAACCAGCAGAACATGGTTCTTCACCTTGGTGGTTGCAAGTGCTCTGGCCCTGATGCAGAAAAACACAAAGTTGAGCAGATGAGTATACCTGCTAATTTTAGAAGAAGTACAGAAGTAGTCACAGCTCTGCAAGACTGAACCTGTGATCCAGAATTGGAAAAATAAAGAACTATCCAGGAGTGGCACTCATTTTAAAACAGAAATTTTGGGTTGTACTGATGTAACAAAGTAGTCAGTGGAACTGCTGCTAGAAGGGCAAAGAGGAAGCACATTAAGCAAAATGTGATGGTTTCATGCTTATGGAGAACATGCCTCAGAGCACTGAAACATAAAGCACAAAAAGCCTTTTACGGGAATAAATAAAGCACAGATTTAAATCACAAAACCTAAACCCAGCATTAAAAGAAAACTTGCACAAATTGCTTGCCTTGCAGAAAATATCTCCCCTTTTGGGATTAGATGACATAGAACAAACCCAGTGACCCTGAATCTCAATCCAGAAAAAAAAAAAAGGTGTCAACTCTTTACTTCAAACTTTCTAAATTAATGTTGATTTACCTAGCCATGCCCTCTCACTACAAAAGATGCTTCTGTCTCATAGCTTACAGCACAGTATGTAAACATCCAAGTTTAGCTTTGACCCTATATTTGCTACTAAGAGTGCGCTAGTTGTGGCGTGATAGGGAACAATACAGGCTAATTTGGCTAATTGTGGTATGAATGGATGCACTGTTTACTGGGTAAAAATCTAGCTGGATGGCCAAGTCCAGAGAGTGGAATTAAATCCACTTGATGCCTGGTCACCAGAAGTGTTGCCCAGGGTTCAGTGTTTTGGGTCAGTCCTGCTTAATATCTTTATCCATGATCTGGACAAGGGAATAAAGTGCACTCTCAGTTTCCAGATAACAAGTACTTGGGCAGGAGTGTTGATCTGCTGGAGGGTAGGAAGACTTTGCAGAGGGATCTGGACAGATTGGATTGATAGGTCATTTTTTTCTGGTTCAATAAAGTGAAGTGCTGAGAAAAAAATGGCTCAGCATAAAGATTGCCATCAAGGAAAAGTTGAGAGTCAAGAGGAAAAAGCTTGAGATAACTCACTTACAGACTAGAAACAAAAGTCTCACTGTATTCTGAAACAACTGGTGTAAAGAACAACCTGGAGGTACCAGTTCATCACAGGTGACTGTGAATCAGAAGCGTGATGCAACCATGAAGGGAAACAATCTCAGTATGTGTAGTATGAGGTGTTTCCAGCCAAAGTAGGGGAGCATTACTGCTGCTGGATGAGACATTGATCTGTGTGTCTTATATTTCAAAGACTGTGCAGCATTCAAAAACTACTCTTGGTAGTGTCATTAAAAGAAAACAAATTGGATTTGGTTCAGATAAAAGAGAAAAGCTGTAAGGATGGTCAGTAGGTGCAGAAACATCTTATAACAACACAAGGACATATTTTGTTTGTTTAGTCAACCAGAAAAACCTGGGAGGTGACAAAACTGTGTGCTATAACGTCACCTGGGAGAAGGTGTTATTGCATCATCAAAGGAAAGAAACATTTAAATGAAGACCAGTAGTAAAAGAGCAGATGGATATAAGCTTGCTAAAAATGCAAATACAGTGGGAGGTTAGAAGAAAATTCCTAATTACAAGATCAGGCAAGTTCTGGACTGCTGTACAATGGGATTAGCTGGGGCTAAACTTCCTCATGACTTTTAAAGTACAGTTAATGAAAAGGGTTTTGCGATGTGATATCTGCTACAGAGATGAAGTGTAAGTATCTTTCAACTTGCTGTTAACAGCATGGCTATAACATGAGCATCAGCATCTGGTAATGCTCTTATTCTTCTTAACGATTTAATATCTTAAATTTATATTATACTTTTCAACCCAAAGGATCCCAAAGTACTTAAAAATTTGCAATTGATGTTCAGTCTGTGAAGACAGGGCTTAATTCACTGCAGAAACAGAGCTGCAGCACAGGTGAGAGGCAGCAGCTGTTTAAAGTGTGGTTATACTCAAACTATAAAAAAGTGTTTACATTTTATAATGGGGAAGACCAAAGTGGTCTTTTGGGGGAGAAAGTATTTTCACTGAGAAAAATATGAGTACTCTGTATTTCCTATTTTCTTCTCCAGGCAGGAGCTCTGCTGTTGATGTCATGGAGGGACTATGGTGCAGCAATCCTAGTAGAAGGAAGGCAAAAATATTTCCCCTGTTCATGCTTCAACTAGCCGTGAAAAATAATTTTGCTATGTGTAATGTTGCAAACTCATCACTACCTTCATATTTTAAAGGCTTTCTTGCTTTTCTCGGAGGATATTATCTCAGTAGATTCATTAGAACATGATTAAACTAATCCCTCTTAATCAAAGAGGATAGAGAAAAAAGCTCATGCTGGATACACCACTGTGTAGGACAACTTCAGGATACCTTCCCTGCAATATATGAAAACCCCTCAAAATCAGAATGAGGCTTTGTAAGCTACACACAAAGGCTTGGCCAGCTGTCAAATCCAAACCTTCAAAAATCATCAGACTGGCTTATGAGTAGAACAATGTTACGTTCCCCCTACCTTGACGCTGGGAATCTTTGGATTTGCATGTGTTAATAAAAATGGAGAATTTTTTTTTTCTTTCCACTGAAGGCATGACGTATAATCACACTGGGTAAAATATGGACATGACTTTTAAGAACTGTCCTGTGGTTATCTTTCACCAAAAGGGACTGCAAAGAAATGCATGAGCTTATCAGGGCATCAGCGTAAGAGCTAAAATGTAGCATCATCAAATTCTGTTTGGCTTTTAAAAACAGACAGGATAGCACATTGGTCATCCCATTGTCAGATATAAGTGAAAATGGATACACTGAAGTCAGTTCTCTGCAAAAAGAAATCCCAGTGCAATTGTGATTCTTTACAGCTATAAAGCAGGAGTAACATATAGAAACTGAAGAGAGAAGAATGTTGTTACTGGTAGCACCCAAACAACAGGCAAATTACTATCATAAGCTCAAGGTCTGCTGTTCTGGAAGCTGCAAAATGAGCTCCTCTTGAAGGATTTTCAGTAAAAACTCTGCACACTTGAATGTTCAGAGCAATCTGAAATCCAGATAAGGAAAAATCAATGTCATGTCAAACTTGGAAAATTTTTTTTAAAAATAAGCCAAATAAGGAAATTCCTTTTTAATTGTAATGATGCAAGTTTCTCTGCAGAACAGCTGAATTAGTCATAGATGAGGGTTTGTTCTTTTTTTTCCTGTTTTCTTCTACATTCCATAATTACAAATGGAGAAGTCATCTCCAGGTCATTTCACTGCCTCCAGTGCTACTTAAACAATTTTTAAAAATGTATCTTCACACCAGCAACACACACAATCCATGTAGGTTGGATTTCCAGGAGTGCTTGTTATCTGAGCCCCCTGCTGCTGCCCCGACCTCCCATTCGCTTCCTGCTCTCCGCTCCCTGTTCCCAAGGCTGGGCTCAGCTGCCTGGCTGTCACAGACCCGCTGCAGGGCTTGGGGAAATTTTAGACAAGCTCACTCATCTCCATGAGGCCAGAAGTCTCTCCTCCCAGTGAACACATGCCCCTGAGATGGCTCTAGGCCATCGGCTAACCTGAAGAATCTGATATGGGCTTTCTTGTAAGCAGCAGTAGTTGATAGGAGACCCATAAGGATGGTCCTAACCACGATGTCACTGAGCAAATGACAACAAAACTTTTCACAGGCAAAATGCTTGCTTGTTTTGGGCTGCTGCTGGACTTGGCTTTCTCCACTCACTGAGCTGCCAGGGCCTTATCTGGCCTTTAACAAAGGCAGCCCTGGAGCATGTGTGCCCACCCGAATTTTCATTTCTCTTCATCTCAGGACATCTCAGAAAAGCTGCATCTGTGACCTTGTGTGTTGGAGAAGTCCCTCTGGCCCCTGGGCCCTTTTTGGACCAGTCTGAATGGAACAGAGGAAGAATGGGACCTGAAGACTCCATCCCTGGGTCCTGGGTGCCTACCTTGGGTGTTATTTCTCAATAATGTCTCAGCTACTGCCAAAAGAAAACTCAGGACTGTTTAGAAAGCTCTAGTCCTACTGTATTTTACATCTGGGTCTCAAAACAAGCAGGATTTTGGCAGGTTTGACAGGTGGATGTGTTCTGTCTTTCTTGTGGAAGTTCACCCAAGCCTGGCCAACTCATATGCCTTTGATAAAACAAAAATGTGGCCGTTTGCTCGTGCCCAGCACAAACCTGATAAGGATGGTTAGCTTAAGTTTCTGCACAGTCCAACATCCCTGAAACATCTCACATGCTCTGGATATTGGCTAGATAAAGCAATTAGGTAACCTCTGACAAACTAGGATCTTGTAATGCTCCAAGATACTTGGCTTTGTACATTATTAAAGTTCCTTTAACTCATGTGCGGTTTCTATTTCTTAAGTATTTTTCTATTTTCTCATGCATTTTTGTTTCTCTGTCTATGTAGACAAATAGACAGACAAACAGTTTCTGTTTTGTAAAGCAGGAGAATCCTGCATGCTCTGCTTGCATTAAAGAGAATCCATATTCAAGAATGAACTGGCAGACAACTAAGTTTGTTGGTTCGTAATATAACCGGATTGCAAGGGGAAGACAGGAAATCAGTGATTTTGCCTAAGGGAGCAACTTAAGTATAAAAAGAAGAGAGGGGAAAACCAGACTAAAACCCTTTACAAAACCATCATTTTGAACTAGCAAAAGAAAACTAACCCCAAACCATCAATTACTGAAGCATGTGAATACTATTTAGAACATATTTTAAAAATTAAAATTGAAATACCTTGGACCTAATTTTAAACAGGTTCTGCATGGTGTAACATCATTGATGTCAGCAGAATAACTTCCAAGTTATAAATTTGTAAACATAAGGTTAGTACAAGGTTGCAGTACAGTGGATGAGAATCCCTGTGAAAGTACAGTATGAGATGGAAGACTGTATGGTAATGTTGAATAATCTGCTAGGGGATTATTTGCTTTCTGCCTACACAACCAAGCTACATATTAATTAATGCTACCACAGAGACTGTCATCTCCTAAGGCATAAAGCAAAACTGTAATATTCTAACATTAATAATAATTAATATTCTCTCTTATGAATATTGTTCAAATAAAAGGATGTTGTATTTTAATACACATTTACCAAGACCACGTAAAATACAAAGCACTATTTTATTTGCTGTTCTTCTGCCAAACACACGTAATGATTAGTAAATAACCCTGAGCTGATGAACAAAGATAGGGGTTACATCTTTAGAAAGCAATAGCAACTTCCTCAGAATTTTAATTTGGATGTGGTTCAAAAAGCCAATGTAAACAGCCTGGACAACTGTATTAAACACAGCTTGTTCACACTTTCAGTGCACAAGAGTTGATGCAACAGTCTTTAACAGTCTGTTTCTGCCTTCTCAGGCAGACATACATAGGCACAAATGCAGTGCCAATTTTTAAGTATACAGCATGAACCTTGGATGAGGCAGGGTCAGGGAGTGAACCAAAGGCAACAACTGGGCAGGTGTCCTACAGGCAGCTGGTCTGGCTGCTGAACTCCTTCACGACCTTGGGTAGCTGCAGGAACACTTCCAGCTCTTGCAGACTCCTGCATTGAACCAATGAAACTACACCCAAAATACAACCTCAGCACCAACAGTAAACAAGGGAAAGACCTCTAAAGAGTCGAGATGGACCATGACTCAGTTTCAGAGGTGTGAGATTATGACTGAGTATGGGACTAGGTCACAGAAACCAATTTAAGAACAGAAAGTAGAACAGAGGCTCAAAGCTCAGTTGCTACCTATGTAAACTAGGGCTGAATTTATTATTTAAGGATGAGGAAGAAGGTGGAAAAACTATGTTTTCATCAGTTCAACAACAAGCAGAACAGGGAACAGCATATTGAACTTGCAGGGTAAAACAGGCACAGGAGCATGGAGCAGAGGAGTAGTAGGCTGGAGCACTCACAGGAATCAAAAGTACATAGCAAAGAAATCAGTGGCTTATGCCAAATGAGAGGGCAAAGGGAAAGAACAAATACCTGATGTTGATGCCATGGTAGTAAACTAAACCCTGGAAGAGTTGCACGGCAAGATAAATGACAAAAAGCCAGGCTTATATGAGATTTTATATAATAGCTTTTGAATGGTGAGAATGACTTTTAAAATAAAAGATAATTGTAGTCACAATAGCACATGTAAATGTAGCACTTTGAGAAAAGCAGAGGACTACTAAATTAAGGACATCATAAGAAGAACAAAACTAGTGCATCTGATGTGCCAAATACACTACAGAGTTCAAGAGGCTGAAATATGATGAAAATGGAAAGATATTGCCTAAAAAAAAATTCAGACAAATATGAAGGACTCAAAAATGTAGGAAAAAAGAATTAACAAATAAAGAAAGGACTGGAAAAAAATACTCCTGATCTCACAGATTTGAAAAGCCAATACTGTTCTTGGATCAAGCCTACCACAATGCCCAGTGTAATACATTAGAACCTCAGGAATGAAAAATAAAGGGAGATTTAAGTAGTAGTGGAAAAATGTAACGAAGAATTGCATGCAATACAAAGGTTCAGAGAGGAACAAGGCTCCAAATCTGATAGACAGCAGAGAGCAGTGGTAAGATTTCATTTCCACCCACTGCTACCACAAACAGTAATTGAAGTAAATAAACAAACAACCCCTTGTTCAATTATTCAGGCCACTTAATTTAGAGTTGTTTGTTTGTGGCAGAAGACCGAGATCTTTTGTTGATATAACTGAAATCATGCCAGTTAAAAGTTAAATCCTGCCTGCTAGACATTACTTGGTGTTTGGGGAATCACGTTACATGTGTCAGAGAAAACTCAGGCCTCTGAACAGCCCTTAGAGACACCATGGCTCGTGAGGGCAACTCATATTCTTTGCTGCACTCTCCTTCTGAATTCATGATGCAGTCCTTGTTTCAAGAACACCACAATCCAGATCTTTCTGAAGCCTCAAGATCCATGTCCCTCCCAGTACAGGAACTGCAGCTTCTACCAGTACTTTGATGGTTAATATAAATTTATTTTTCCATGTCCTTTATTGTATTTTAGTGTGGCCCTAAGTGACCATCCTGATTTATTTTCTCTCTTCCTCATCTCTTCTGTAGGTAACTGTATACTGCATATGTTACAAACTGGCTAAAAAATAACAGAATTATATTCAATACCATCTTTGACTGAAGCATCATGCGCTGCCTTATCAAAGACATCAGGTTCCTACTTTGTAATTTCCCGTTTATACTTACAGACTTCTGATGCATATCTGCTTTTTACACTGAGGTATGGTTCAGTAAATACACCTCAGTTTTCTCGCAAGTTGCTAAAAATAGCAAAGAATATCTGATTCTGTCTAGAGGAGTCACCTCATTCTGGTGAAACTTCCCTGAAGACAAAAGGACAACTCCCATATTCTCACGATGGACTTGTTAGTGGGCGTGATTCAACATTTCCCCATTCCATCTTCACACCAGTGTAATTAAGTCAATGGGGGTTGTATCAAGACAAAACTGAAAAGCATAATGCAAAGGTGAGTCAGATCCCACATGCTACAAAATGTAAAAGGACCGTTTCATAGCAGGATGATAAATTTGGAACTTGCTTATCAGAAAACATGTGTTTCAAGGAGATCCCTGATCATTTTGGAATTGCCATTACAAAACCAGTACAGGTTTGTTCTATTGTTAGTCAGATCGCAATTGGACAGGAAACATGCCAATGCAAACCTGAAAGATGCTTCATATTTACTTTTGAACAATGATCTGGTCTTCCAGAGGAAAAAAAAATACAAGATTGACAATGGACTACATTGTTCTTTGATGTTGCAGTATGGACAAATCACAGGTGTATTACGTAAATACCTGTCAAACTGACAATTAATATCAATTAGGATTTAATCTGACATACTACATTGGGCACAGCAAATGCAAAATCTGTTCAAAGTAGATTGCAGATATGTACCCTTCAATTAGACATGAGGGAGGAGGAAATTCTACTCTCTGAGAAGGCACAGCATTTAACTCCTGAACTGCTGGAGATCTCTGTGGATGAAATTCATCCTTGTGATGGTGGCTAGTCCAAAACTTTTTTAAGCCCACGTAATTTCAAAAGTGTAAGTGGCATTCAGGCATTCAAGTCAGAAGGAGCTGTTCTTTCTCTCTATGTATATACACATACTTGAATGTACAGTGTTCAGCAGATTTTTTCTTTGACACATAAAAAGGCCAGAGTAGAGGAAATAAGAGAGAGATCTCTCTGGATAAGACCTCCTGAAACAATCACTTTGGAGCTGGAAAGGAAGAGAGTGTTCACAAAGTACACAGGAGATGAAAAAAGGCACTTTCATGGTGTGTCTCAGAGCTGGAAACTGGACTAGAAGAACATACATCTCTGTATTTACATAGAGAAGATCTACTATATAAAGCTTCCCCAGAATTGGTATGTATGGGTGAAGGGGTCCCTCTACGACTGTGTTCAATACACCTCTGATTTTTTTCAGGCTAAACAATCCCAAGCAGATCCCTAACACACTACAATCAAAATGGTGATACGATGATTTCTCTTCGAAGTGAGAAACTGCAAATACATCACCAAAGTTGAACCAAAAGTTGAACCAACAGATTGTCCTGAAGGTAATGAGATGTGGAAGTAAGACATGCAGTAGATGGATTCTCAGCAAGATTCTCAAGCAAACCACTACAGCTGTCATAACTTGATACATCAAAACCTCAAAAGAAGGCAGACATGACTACAATATTTTCTGGCACATGAAGAATACATAAATTAGGCAAAAAGCACAACACTTGCCCTCCTTTCAGAGAAAGCATCTAACCTGTTTTATAACTTCGTTTGTATATTCTGCAACTGCTTCCCCATTTGGAATTAACCTTTACATTTTATTTATTATCTCATGTATGACCTCCAAAATAGGATGCTGACTCAATTTTTATACAGGACTATTTTTCAATGCTATGTAAAGTTTATCTTATTCATGGGCTTTTCAGAGAGCTGGCTGAAAGAAAACACTCGCACAACTTCTCATTAGTCCTAAAATATGCAGATAGAATTCTGTCTCTTGCCAGCCATCAACATAAGCTAAAATTTTCATTCCTCTGACATCCCGCTAGCCATGCCTCAAATTCATGTGGGGTTTAGAAATGCAAACATTCAGGAGGATGCTTTTAAATCAGCAGATATGCCCTCTAACAGAGGTTTGCAAAAGAATTACACTTTTAAATAATTCTATTCTCATTTAATAAACATTGAACATAATCTCAATAATTTTAATCAGGGCTGAACTAATGAATATTATTGAAAATATCCCCTTTTGCTTGAGAACGTAAACACTTACTCTTCCATCCAGTGATTTCATACCCTGAGATGATGCTACACATTGCTTTCTGCATCCAAAATTCATTTCTACCTCTCAGCTCAGAAGTGCAAGAGAAAATACCAGGGAAATACATAATACCTTTATTGTCAAATTAAAAGAAGAAGCTAACAAAGGAATGTGACTCCTGGCAAATAACAGAGGGTATTTATTAAATAAAAACTAGATTAAAAAAAAAAAACAAAGTAAGAACTTCACACCTGAACAAGAAAGCCACTGCTATACAAGAATATGGGACTTGTATCTTCAGTTTTGTATTTCTATGACCGAAGTTAAATTCTGCTCTCTTTGCTTGTGCAATGAAGTACTGCTGACTTTGGGGACTTTCTCATGTGAAGGACAGAAGGGAGAATTCAAGAATTCCCATGATTGTCTCTCGAGATTGGTAACTCGGACAACCATTGTTCTGACAGGGATTATGTTAACAATATTACTTCATGACTTCTTGTCCCACTGCTTTCATGGAGGCTTTCATTCACTTTTACAAAAAGCCTTCCACTTCTGTCATACAGTAATGGTATTTTTGACAAAACATTCAGGAGTAGGAAAATCCCTCTTCCTTCTTCTACCTGGCATTCCTAACCACCTTGTTGACTTTCAGTAAGAGAGAATACCTACTGAGATACTAATTTTTCTGCCTTTTAGGATGTGGAGCTCTTGAATATCCACACAACTGCCACTGGAGCATGGCTACACCCCTTGAACTTTAGAACAGCATTGGAGTAATTCTTGGTATCACCTTTTTGGAGACATCTCTCTTGTAGTCGCTAGAAAGCGGTGGGAGAAGCTTTTCATTTCACTTTGTATTCTCACAAAGCATTTCAAGCTGCTGTCCTGACATGTCTGAGTGAAGCAGGACGAGGCCTCTTGCCAGACAGCTACCCCATGGTATGCAGCTGCCTGCCGCTCCCTGCTCCGAGGCCGCAATTCCACAGTCAGGTGGCAACTGCCTCCCAGAGCACAGAGATCAGTGTGAGGACAAGGAAGAAGAATCAGGCAATCACTTAGCTCTGTCATAAATTCATATGAATTAGGAAAAGGAAGGCAAAAAAAATAAATAAAAAAGGACTTTAATAGGAACACACATATCTTAGAGCATTTTAAAAATGAACATCCCACTCAAATAAACAGTAAGCCACCTGCATAAATCTTATTTATGCCACACTGCATAAATAAGAAGTTCTACTTAATCTCAGGATCTCAGATCTGGTCACACTGAAGCTAATGATCCTATATTCAGCATGATTAGTAGTAACTATGGTCTGTAGTTTCCCCAAAATCCTTACTTTCCCCAAACCGTCATTATTTCTCTTTCTGTCCTCTGTCTGTCGGTATGATTTTCCAGCATAATGACTGCTGTTACTAATCAAAGTTACATTAAAAAGAAAAAGCTAAGTCACAAGTACTTTATAAACTTTAGATGTTAAATGAAGAGAAATTACATGACACTAGACTATGAAAGCAGTCTGACAGAAACAGAACTCAAAGTTTTGCTACATTTGTTAGAGCGAGGTACTGTATCATCTGTTATTACTGTGTAGCTCCATGGCCAAAAAATAACCTGAGGAGGATTCATACCACATACTTCACACGAAATATGAGCACAAATCTAAGTAATATCCACCCTTTCACTCTATGAGGGCTAGAAATTCTGGGATCCACCAAGGTTCTTAAGCTTTGCTAGTGAGAAACAGTCCAAAATAAATTACTTTCCCAAGAAAAATGCACAACACAGAAAAGGCAGTCTGGCCTGATGTTATTTCCTCCCAGCCAGAGATATGTGGCAGTGCCATGACTGTGGCTGAGGCATGCTGTGCACCAGCCCTTGACAGTGACACAGAGAGCAGTGTGCAGGCCTGTCACAAGAAGAGGGGATTTGATAAATGGGGAGGAGAGGAAAGGGATTATTATAAGCAGAACAGATCANTAGCCTTGACAGGCTCAGCCTGTCAGTAAGGGTGCAGCTACCATTGGCTGGTTCCCCTTGGGAGCTGTCCAATCCCATCGGCCCTATGTTTACTCCTCCCCAGTTACCACCCATTCTTACCTTAAACCTACCCTGTGAGGCGGATTTGCATGCTCCGCCCTAACTCCTCCTAGTTTCCAGAAAGTTCCTTCCCCGGGCTTAAATAGCCCTCCATTTTGTGAATAAAGGAGATCGGTGGATCAGCCTTGGCTTTGCAGGTGCTGTCTCTGTCTCTGTGTCTTCTTTGTGGGCCACGGGGCGCGTGAACTCAAGCTAAGGCCTTCGCCGCTACCTTCCAACACCACTCAGCAGGCAGGCAAGAACCCCCGATGCCGGTCTGATCCCTATCCCTAAGGATCAAGGCTGCGTCACTTTCCCAAGAAAAATGCACAACACAGAAAAGGCAGTCTGGCCTGATGTTATTTCCTCCCAGCCAGAGATATGTGGCAGTGCCATGACTGTGGCTGAGGCATGCTGTGCACCAGCCCTTGACAGTGACACAGAGAGCAGTGTGCAGGCCTGTCACAAGAAGAGGGGATTTGATAAATGGGGAGGAGAGGAAAGGGATTATTATAAGCAGAACAGATCAGAGTCCACCTATCATCAATCCACCAAACGCAGTCAGATCCTTGGATCAACACTGATACTGCATGGCCGTTGTTACATTATCAGTGCATGACAACCCAATGCAAAGGGCGTGAACAGCACAGGGCACCTGACTGGTCTCACCTTAGTGTGAATTTATCCTCCTTTTTTTGGCTGTTGAGCTCATATTTCAAAGCCACCAGCCACTGTGTCAAGCATGAACTACATTATGAAACAGTTCATCAAAAACATCAACAGTCCAACACAGATATTCTTTTACATACCTTTCCACAAACTATGACACATAAATCAACTCAGTTATTTTGCATATCTCTGCTATTTGGCTTATTTTAAACCTTGCTCCACAAGGTAGTCATAAGTTCTGTGATGATTTTTCCAGTTTAATGAGGGAGAAGTGCAAGAAATTCCTTTCCATGTTTTGGTAAGAGATGCTCCTGTTTAACTCAGGATTCCACAAGAGCAGTCAGCGCTGCTTCCACAGGGATCTGCTGTGCCTGAAGGCAAGGTGGTCCTCTTATTGGAAACAAAGCTGTATTTTCCTTTGAGGTGTCTTTTCCTTCAAAGAACTCAATTAAAGGATGAATTGTAACATTCTTAGCACCCAATGCCAAGACTATTCATTTTCTTTCAGTTGATATAAACCAACCAAGTTACTATATAACTTTTGACTGTACAGATCTAAAGACATGATTAAAACTGATTGATTTAAAGCAGTCCAGGGATAGCCATCCACCAAACTGAGCAGTGATTCCCAATGGTGGATCCTAGCCCATGTCAGTAGCTGACTGAAATGCATTCACCTAAACCACCTTCACATTCTAGATAGGAATTGGGAGGAACACATTTTTAAAGTTGTTACAATTAAGTTCCCTCTTAGCATATTTAAAACATACTGGTAGGTAATCTTAAACTACGTAACTGGTACCACCACTTATTCTGTGGTTTTGCATGCATATCCAACATCCCTCCAAAGCTTTTAACCCATTACTAGTTATTATTTTAGAGGAATGTGATACATAAATTTAAACATGTCAGACACAGTGTTCAACACTTCTAATGATCTATTACCCTCATATTATTGAAGTCCCTGAGGAAGTTTGGCAGATGTCATTCAATCATCAAGCCGCCATTACTGCATTTTAGCTTTAATCTAAAGTGCCTAAGAGCTTTGTGCCTCTAATTCATATTCTATCACTCTTAGAGGAAGAAAGAAGTGTGGGTGGAATGGGTGGAAATAATTCACCTTAACTGGCCTACAGTTTGTCGTATTTGGGGAATAGATTTTGGTTTTCCAAAGTAGATTCCTTTTTCTTGTTTTAGTTATAGATCTATTTCCTCCAAAGTTCTTGTCATGTCTCACTAATTTAGTGGCTATACATCTGGAATATGCTATGAGAAAAATAACAAAATATGGGAACTAATACAACATAATATGAACAAAGGACTTCAAAAAGCAAGAGTTGTTGATCCAAACCTTCCCAATATATGAAAAGAAGTGCAAAATTAACAGCTTCTACACAAATGCTTTATTACTTATGACTCTGTCTTGCAGTACTCTCTATTTATTAGTATCTCAGTTTCTGATTACCTCTCCCAGGCAATCCAGAGACAGAATATTAAGTAACAGTACAACTTTATGAATACCTCACTGTTTGGGTACTTTGCTGCCTCTGTTGAAGGCAAGATTCAGACTGTTTGTTGTAGGCAATAATACCTCAAGCAGTGATTCAGAATGACTGTTTTCCAGAGTTCTAAATTAATCCAGGCCAACATGGGCGTGTATGAGCCCAGTTGCAATTCTGTGGGCTGGAACACTTTCAATTCACTGAAACTCCATTTCAAGACAGGTAAATGCCCAAACACAAAGGACCTTATGCCCTAAGGCTTATACACACTGTAGACATGTGCTGACCAACTTGAAACCAGCATGTACCAGTTGCTGTGGCCAAAAGAGACAATACGCAGATTTTGTGCAATATCTGAACTGTTACAGCATATATCAAAAGATATGAAAGACCTGGGTTCAGTTTCCTCAATTTCCCAGTCAACCTTGCAGTGGGAAACATATTGTTCATATCTAATTTAAACAATTTTTTTCTGCAATTTTACCTTTTTCTTTTTTTATCCCATTCAATCAGTTATAAGCATAGCCTACTCCCTTCCCCTTTATAGCATTCTCCTACCTACTGAAAGACTTATTGTGCCTCCCCTATGTACTAAACATATCTTAATAACACCATTTTTCTTTAGAACATTTTCTAAACTTTCAATTGCCTTTGTTGTTTTTCCAAGCCCATCAACCTACATCCTTCTTCAACATGGTGTGCAAAACCAGACACCATCCTGCACCTTGCCAACACTGAGTAGACAGATCACTACATGTTTTAGACACAATAATGCTCTTCATCAGTTCCAAGACAATATCTGTTTTTCCACAATACTCTGACAACACTGTCAAGTTTTAGATGGTAATCTTCTATGATCTCTCTAAACTCTTTTCTGGAAAATGGCTTTCTAGCTTTTGTTTATCACCCTATATGACAGATTTGGTATCTGTTCGTTAAGTGCAGTACTCTGCATGCATTCTCATTGAATCATACCCTATTTATGTCATTTCCCAATAGTCAAGATGACTGTGAACTCTGAGCCTTTCTTCACAAGTTGCTATCAGTGGCTTTCTGGCCTTGAATGTTAAGCTAATCCCATCTAATGTGGTTCATATTCAGCAAATATGCTGCCTGTCCCATCAGTCTGAAAATACTGGAGAGACTTTTGTAAAATCCCATTTGAAACTCCTTTGTAGGTTGATACTCTACACAAAGGTAGAGTATTGCTTAAATACTTCTTTGTATAGATCTATTTTAAGATAATACAACTTCTTCAGTAAATCGTCTTCCAATGTACACCCTACACTAATCACAAATGAGTCAGGATGCCACTTAGTCAATCAAAGAACAGATTCTGGCCAAGAGATAGGATTTGTTTTCTCTGGATGGAGAACATTCCTATGCAGGGCAGAAAGCTAAGTCAACAAAATAGTACAAAAGCCTAGCTCTTGCCCACAACTATCCTTTATATGCAGACAATTGACAGCAGGGTGTGATTCTTGGGAACGGCCCACTGGATTTGGCTCCTAGCCAAGCCCAAGAAGGTACAAGCACTGTTCATGCACCCCATCTTCCAGTGCATGTCAACAGGCAAAGCTTCACAGACCTGCTCTTGCCGCCATAGCTTCCTTTCAAACAATGGCCTCTCTTCGCTCTCATAACAGGTATACCACGCATACATGAGATGCACTTCCCAGAAAAAAAGAAAATAACATGTTGAGTGTTGGAAGATCTCTTCCTGTACCCATTGCACATAATGACAGGGTTCACCTGACAGAGAATTTCACAGAGCCCTGGAAAGCTGGCTTTCATTTTTAAATTGAAATCCAAATGGAAATAATAAGACTGTCTGTCTGTTAAAGACCAGCTTGAACTCTACCTGCAGCAATTAGAAAGACTACGTTGCAAAGGAAAAAGAGAAAAATCTAAACACAAGCTGTTTTCTAGCAGCAAAATGTCATGAGGATCCTTGGGGTCTTATGGTTTCCAGTATTCTTCATAATTATTTAATTAATTGGAAATTAGAGGCAATGGAGACCTTTTATTTGAACTGTTTAAAATCATGGAAAAGAAATTAAAAGAATAAGTTAGGGGTTTTTTTCTTTAGGTTGATCAGTCTGAGGCAGGGTTTTTTGAGGTTGCTTCCAACATTTAGTCCCTTTCTAATGTGTTGGGGCTTTTTTGAGTTAAAGTATTGCATTTTTAGTTTCAAACCAATTAGAATGTATTATAGAACTCAATTACTGGGAGATGAGGCCCATCTAGGGTCACAGAGAATTTACTCACACAGAATGTCATTTACCCTAAAGCAAAATAATTTACATTGGATTACAATACCTCCCGTATGTCCCTTCATATGTCACGTTACCTTTGTCTGCTTTCATACCACAGCTTCTTTAGGATGAAGACATTCTTTAGTTTTGCCTTGTGTGGTGCCAAATACATTGTCGGTAGTTAAAATAAATAGCAGTAATACAGGCTCATTATCATGCAATTGAAACCCTGGCAATCTATACTTGATCCAGGAAAGCCAGTTTTTTTCTGACACTATCTGTGCTATCTGGGGAGGGATTGTGCTAATACCTTCCATGTGTGTTAAAACAGCCCTTGCTAAGAAGGTTTTCATACTGGCTCTGAATCTGATTTCACATACCCTGTTTCACACTGATGTAACTGTTTTCTTCAGTACAGTTGCACTTCATACAGAACCTTCTCCCATGAGCCAGAGGGAAAATGTGAACCATTATTTCTCAGGCCAATGTGAACAAACCTTATATGACTTTATTTTTAAATATTGTTTTTTAATAATAGATGCTGCAGTTTTGTGATTACTTTCCAAACACTGGCTTCATATTTCCCCTGAGGCCTGAAAAAATTTGACATTTTCTATTATTCTATTTCCTACCCAGTGCATTAGCAATTTAGGCAAATTTTGCCCTTGTGGTATTTAATTCAAACAACTGGAAATGGGTCTGTGCTATGTGGATTGTGCTGGAGCACAAACATGTTTGCAAGAAAACAGGCTTTACAGTGCTTTGTGTGCCCTGCAGTCACAGACTCCTGAGACAGGAAATCACAGCATTAACCTGATGATCAAGCTACAGACAGCAGCATCTATGTGCCACAGACTTCTGGTATTCTAAGTGAAAGGCAAAGGCAATGAAAAAAAGATTAAAATACAAAAATCTGGCAAGCCAGAAGAAGTTTGCCTCATGTCTCTCTGTCTATATGCACATACACAGCCATACACAGACATCCACATCTTCTTCTATATGTAAACCAATAAGGACCATAAAAATACAAATAGGTTTCCAACTTCTCATAGAATAACAAAACCTGCATTCTGAAATGATTCATGTTACCTTGTGGCATGACAATGCATTATTTAATAGCGTTATAAAGCAATACATTCTCTGAAGGGGCTATGCTCACAAGAAAAACTTCTTTTGGAGTCAGTTGCATGTATTACATCACTTGTGGCCACATGTGAATGTTATTTGTGCATGTATTCTGAAACAAAATAAGGAGGGATAGACAGAGTCCTCCCACACCCTTCATGCCAGAATCTCGTTTCCTATCCTCAGCTGGTGCTCAAGAGTCTGACTCCAGCAATAACAGTCTCCCACTGAGATTAAAGCACTGGCAAACACAGCTTATCCTGGTTAATGTATACTTAAGTTTTATGTGTATTATACATACATATATTTACATATATATAGAAGCACACACATATGTATATATTTATGTCTCTCTCTCTACTGATACACATATTGTGTTTATATACATTTATAAATATGATATGTAGGAAATCTTCTGCAGAGAGGAAATAGTCCCTGGGTGGGAAAACACCAGTAAATTTGAGCCCAAGCAGATATGATATTTGACTTCAGCAGCTGCCCCCTGCTCCTCTGCAACTCAATGGACACAACTTCACTCAGAGATCTCTGTCTCCCTTCCTCAGGGAACTCTGGGCTCCACTCCTGCTGCAGAGCTGTGGCCAACACTTTGCTAGTCACCGGTAATGTTTGTTGCTCCACCTCATGTGAACTGTACTAAGATTGTCATAAAGCCCAAAGGCTCAGAGACCTATGACAACCAAAGCAACAGACCACATTTTTGTGGGATCATCAAGCAACTGTGCCTGAAGTCGGCAGGACAGACTCTGAAGATGTTGCTTGCTGACTAGTTTGCTCAGCACTTCTTAAGGCATTGCAACATGTACAAGTTTTCCCCATGGGGACAGTCATATTGGTAAATGCGGTTCATTTGATGATACTCTTTAAGTTTAAATTAGTCCAGACAGACATATTTAGCAAGGGGAAAAGATGAGAGAAAGCGATCCAAATGTTGTGGATCATAAACAAACACTTTTGTGGACTGTGACCAGTAGAAGACTTACTAGGACATAAACAGCGCTTACTTACCTCAGGGTGAAGTGACAATAATGTTTCTGACAAAAAAATAATTTTAAAAAAGAGAAAAAAAGAATGAAAGATCTCTGCAAATGAGAAGTCTAAAAGTATAGGCATATATGCCTATACACATACAATTGCCAGAAGTGAAGGGTTTGTACTTCAGATCTCTGTGTTATCTTTTGATTACCAGAGTAAACTAATTTCCCCTGAAAACTAAACAGATCTGCACAATGCATGTATGCTGGTGCTTAGAAGATACAAACAGCACTGGAATGTTCATACAAGGGAAATGCTAAAACTGCCAATACTTACTATTGCATCATTTTGGCACAGAAAAAAGGTAAGGCCAGGATATCCATAAATAAAAACTGGGTTTTTTAAATCTACTGAGAAACTCAGGTATAAATATATACCAGTGAGTCAGAAAGTGAGTTGGAAGTAGGTGGAGTTTGATTATGCCTCATTTTAGGTGGACAAAAATGAGATGGAAGAAGGGAAGTTAAAGCTTTCAAATGCCTGAAATTCCAAGACCAAGTTGTACACCTGTTAAGTAGGAAGCCAAAGAAACCATGCTAGCATACCTGCTGGAAAGAGAAACAGCATACAGCAAAAGTACTTCTATGCTAGGATAAGCAAAGGGAGAAAAGGTGTGAAGCACACAAAAAGGAAAAAAATGTGGAAATTCAGAGATAAAAACAAAAGAGATTATGGCAAACAATTGCTCTTTAACATCAACAAATGCAACCTAAGGCTATACAATAACTGGGGTTCCCCTGGGTTAACAATATATAATGCAATTAGAATTGTTGGTGCTAAATGTCAGCACATGAAACACTACTGTGAAAAAAAAATCAGCAAAAAATTTTGGTAGGTGGAATACCTACATGTGCAAAATATATTTTGGTAACAAACAGGCACACAGTCTGAGAACATTTAACATGAATAGCATGACTAGCCCAAGTCTACCAGTCTCTTGAAATGGTTTCTTCTCAGCAGATAGTCACTCTGCTCCCAGTTTCTTTAAATGTTTCCCTAAGCTCAACTATAAGTGAAGCATCATTTTACTCAAACAACCATTTCATCCTGTCAACAGTATCTTCACTTCTATGGACGTGCTTTGGCTTAAGCACAGACCAAATTCTTCTGCTCAGAATGCATTTGGGAATGAAATGTGTGTTTTCACAGTGGTCCTCGCCACTCATGAAAATTTCTGATTCCAAAAACCTTTTCAACAGAATTTATATGCCTCTGATATTGTTTTCTGTGGGGCTCTGGAACTTAAACTTGGCCCAATGTAGGTTACTTTTCTTCACTGAAAGGGTTATCAAGCACTGGAACAGGCTGCCCAGGGAAGTGTTGGAGTCACCATCTTTGGAGGTATTTAAAATTTGTGTAGATGTGGCACTTTAAGACATGGTTTAGTGGTGGACTTAGTAGTATTAGAATAATAGTTGGACTGGATGATCTTAAGGGTCCTCTCCAACCTAAATGATCTATGATTCTACTTCCTTGGGACATTCAGGATGGATTTTCTGCAGGTGTAACCTGAGCAGCTCCTTGACTAATATGACTTTCTATGATAAGCAGCAGCAGAGATGCCTCTCCCCCATCCATGGGCTAGATCTGTTTTCTTCCACCTTGTCACACAACAGATTTTCTCCATTTGGCTGCAAAGGTGATCAGCTATGACATAACTTTGCAACTCATAGTTTTTCAGTTTGTTCATGATAACACATCAAGTAGGGAAATGGTAGATTCTTCACCTCCATTCTAATCAACCTTGCTGCTTACAAGCCATATAGCTCTTCCATCCCACAACCTTGAGCACAGCAAGGCTGCTCACATAGAGAAGTACTGCCAAGTTTGCATATGAAGTAATTTCTTTGAACATTTTTCATGGGGTTTCTTTAAAGCTTCTTCAAGTGATAAAGATGCCAAGGAGAAAGGCCACAAAATATTGAAAATCACAACAAAGATATGGAAAAGAAGAATGGCTTACAAACATGGAAACTGAATGGCAAGCATGGCACTCAGAAGTAGATAGGTTTGGTTGCACTTTCTGAAGTCTGGAGGTGTGTTAAACACAGCCAGCCCTCACAGTCCACTTCAATCAGATCTGAATGTATCAGCACATGACAGTTCAAGTAAAGCATAGCCTTAACTTTCATTCTCAAAATCTGTGCTTCCTCTTGAACAGCACTTCACTCCAGGCTAAAAATGCATTCTGTAAACTGGAAATCTGAGACTATTAGCACATTTAGAGAAATAATTGGATTAAAGGAACAAGGGCCAGCAGGGATGGGAATTGTCTATCCTTTAAATACATATTAGTGACAAACGCAAAATCTATGAAAGGCATTTAATGCTACTCCTTCAGTGCAGCCTAGCCACATGAAAGGCAACTTTCAATTTTACAACGGGCTTTGTGCCACCAGAGATATGATGGAAGGGAGTGGGAGTGAGAAATGAAGCTTAGCTAACTAATGACTTAGGACTATCTGCTGTTTTTGGCTGAAGAGCTGTTGCTCAGTTAAATATAGCAGTTATTCTTCTGGCAGTGCGGAGATGAACACCTCATGAAATGAATTAGTGACATTCCTCTGGTTTGATTTCTCATGATCTATAAAATTTTAAAACTGATCCTAATTCCCAGATCTTAGGTTTTGTGCCAGATTCATCAGACAGGAAAATATTAATCTGCTGGGATTTTTCAAGGAATTTTCTACATCTAGAGATGCTGAGAACATGTTCTTCCAAAATTAAATAACAGTTATACTGCTCTCCTCCTTGCTTTCAAACCCCTTTTAACTTCTGCAAGTCTACAATGCGTGTACCACTCAGTCTCCAGTGGCTTTTGAAAGACAGAAGTGGAGGTAAAGCTATTCCATTTTTTTCCATTAAACCAGTTCGTCTTGGTGCTCAATTCAGCATTGAAAAAACATTGCCTCCACAGAATAGGAGCACTGCAACTTCACTGAGGCTCCATCTGAGTCACTGTTTTGCCTGATACTTCCCTGGGCTTCCTTTATGCCAGGAAGAAATTAAAATATGCAGTGTGAGGGTGCAGCTCAGCATCAATCTCTGAAGGCCATGACTTCAAGACAAGCACTTGCAGGACATAAAGCACAAAGTGGATGTGATACAACATACTGAATAACAGAGGGACAGACTGAGCTCTCATTTGTGTGCTCAGAATCCACTTCAGAAATTGTGAAAAGCAAATGCCTATGACTCTCTATCTGTGGCAATCTCCCTCACCTCATGGACACTTTGGATCCCAAAGTCACTAGTTTGATTCCCCTACATCAGTTAAAAAGAGAAAAAAATATAAATTGCAAGAAATGTGGAAGAAATTGATGTCTGAACTGTTACAAGGACAGAAGATCCACTACAACCAAGTGACACACTAACATTTTTGCAACCGGGAGGAGTGTTTAATGACAAGGTTCACAAAGCTGACTCAGCCTGTGGATATTTTCCAGGAAGAGAAGCTCTGAATGGGCTGTGTCAACAAAACTATCCGAAATCCTTATGCCTGCCTTTAAAACTGCACTGAAAAACAAGTCAAAGATAGTACAGCGAATAATACTAGTTAAAGATCCTCAGATCTCATCAAACCTCCATTGTACCTTGCCTATTCATACATAAGGTGATGCTTAAATGCTGCTGTCCATATAATGAGAATTGATACAGAATAATAGCTAGGTAGACTTTTGAGTCAAACATGCCTATCTGAAAATAATACAAAAACTATCTAAAGGTTAATACTGATAAGAACATTCTGCCTCCTCAAGGCAGACATGATGTTATAAATGTAAAATTTCCAAGTTTTATGGGGCGTGGGGGATTCCTTAAAACTGACACATCCCTTCCCCTGGGCATTGTCAAATCTGAAATTAAACTGGGAAGCTAACACTATTCTTCCTACACCAGACAGACTCAAAAGAGGGAAGATTCTGCTGGAAACGTCTATGTTAAACTCTGCCAAGAAAGTGTGTTTTCTCAACAAGAAATGACATTCTCGATTTGCTTTGTCTCAGACATGTAAACAAATTATTAATTTGATTTTTTCACATTCTGGACATGGCACCAATCACAGCTTTAATAATGAAACTCCCTTGGAGCTTATAGCTTGAGGAGTCCCATATGAAATGCATAATAAAATACTTGACAGCCCATAGATGGAATTCAGCACAACAAATACCTGGAGAAAAGATTATAATCTATTTCCTTTCCACAGAGTCAAAAAGATGAAAGACTGCCCACTTGATTGTGTCTCTTTCCTCAGATGCAAGTCAAAGTTACTTTCTTGACAAAAAACACAGGAAGACAGAAAAAACAACAACAGAAAAACAACCCTGAATTTGCAGTCTGGATGGGTCATGCCAGGGGGCAGATGTGGTGGGCTGGTGGTACATGGTGTTTCTTGCTGTCTGGCTTTGTCTGTGTTGAGCCTCAGTGCCCGGAGTCTGGACCTTTTTCTGAGCAAGCCAAATTACCCTTAACCACGTAGCCACACCGCCCCATGTGTGACCTCTTCTCCTAGATCTGGAAGGACCTACCCTCTCTGTGAAAGACAGTTAATCGGATATCCACGATAATTTAGCCAAAAGACTGCTAGTAAGTAGAGGCTATCAATTGTGTTGAAGTATGACTGCTGCTTTTTGTATTCCAGATTACTATCCACCAAGGATTTCCTAATGTTTTTGGACTCTAGCCCACATACGCAAAGACTATCTGAAGTGTTAAATGAGATGCTGAATTGTAGGTCTTGCTATGGCCAATGCAGATTATTTCCACTGGGAAACCACCTCCTTTCGTAATAGCAGGGAGGTGTTTTACTCGCTCATTTTACAGCCAATGTTTGCATCGCACACGGAGATAGCTGTGAATTCTTAAGTGTAAAGTAAGAATTAAAAAGTTTCCAAGGTTGCAAAGAGTAGTGTAACTTAATAAAAACTTGTTAAGGAAGCCAAGCATAATGTATGTTATGTTACACCAATCCTAGATCAAGAGTGAAAACACAGAGAGAACTCTAAAGTCACAAAAAGCTAAAGGTAAAAATTTTGCTGAAGCAACAATTATTGTTTTGCATTTCCAAAGAACACTTTTATTTTGGAGAAATATTATCCCTTTTAACTCAAAATACAACTAACCTGGACATTAAAAAACTTCAGTTTAACTCTGAAAATGTACAATGGCTCTTCTGCTTGTCTGCACAGATGTCACATTTCTCCAGCTCAAGTCAGAATTGCCACTGAATACATGCAAAATTTTGTACTTGTACTATTTTATGTCACCTAAATAAAATCTATTGTTCTCCACTCAAAGCACCCCCAAGTAAACACCAACATTTTATCTGAAGGAAACTGAACACAGAAATCAACAGAAAACACCATTTAGTTGCCATCTCAGCCACTATTGAAGACAATCATGCTTGGGCAAGGTTACTTGCAGTAAATATACTACTTTCTTTTATCATGTCAACAATGTCTGTCAGTCAGTGTTAGCTGATTTAGAAACTAAGGTCACTTCTGAGATGTTGGTATTATGAACCTTTGAAATGGGTATCATTGGTGAAATAAAACACTTATTTTCCAAAGGATGAACATTTTCAGCTAAAGTAAGCCTTCACTCAGTGTCTGTCTGTCCACTGATCCTGGCTGTGGGGGAGTATTTATACCACAACCCTGCTGAACGGTTTCAGTGCTCCAGCTTTGCTGGCAAGCATTTCAGCCCTAAGGCCAAGGTTCTGGCCATCCCTTCCTTTGTCTGTGAGTAACCCTGGAGGGGATGTCTTGCTCACAAATTCTGCCCTGAAGCAGGACTCAAGATCTCAGGGAACTGTTTGCAACTCTAAGGTCCAGTGTCCCTCTAAACCTCTACTCTAATATTATTATGATTACTATCAGTTATTAATGTGGGACTGACTTTGGGAATGAATTAAGCATGGTACCACTGGTTCTTTTGCTTCAAAGCTGACTTCCAATGGGCACAGCAAATAAGTATGGCAATGGCAATGGCACCACAGCACTCTTTCCCTCAGACAGAAGGGGAAAGCTTTATAAGCTTATTCTTTAAACCAACACTTTGGAGCAGCTGTACAGCAATATTCATAGGCCTTCCAACTGCAGCTTTTCATCAGACACAAAGCAGAGCAAAAGAAGCAAAGGTTTCCAAACTGACAGGACAGAGTGTTTGTGTGCATATATGTGTATATGTTTTTCTTTAAATGACCAAACAAAAAGAAAATCATTGTAATTGCAATTCCCATTCTTACCCTGCCCAGATGTAGGATGGGTTTACCATTGCCTCTCCTTGAAGTCATCCCACTAAACCCCCTCAACAAGAAGCATAAAGCATTTTACTGAAAGCAGCCACCCTCTAGGCAGTAGAATCCCTTTTGTGAACACACCATGGAAATGAGACTTGGGCTCCACTGAAGTCTGTGGTCAGGATTTCAGCCGCCATTTGAATCATCATTTCCATACTTTACCTCTTTGGCCTCTGCATGCTGCAAGATGGTCTACAACAGGCACCAGCACCACAGCACGTTCAAATCTGTCACCTACAGAACGACTGGCTCCATTTGTAGTGCACATCAAGTGTTAAGAGGCCTGTTTCACAGCCCACAGCTTATAAAAACTTCAACATAGCTTCCTAAGAGGACGTACACCATTTGTAAGGCTGCCTTCTCATTCTCCACTAACAATTGTCCCAAAAGTTCTCATTTCACTAACCTTTCAGCATGCTGCCTTGGCAGAAGATTGCAAGCAGGAAGGGTGGGATGTACTTAATTTGAAGATGCCCAAGTCCAAATATCCTTGTAGCCAGGATGTTTGTTATAACTCATAGCATCATCAAACATTCACAGGATCTGCTCTACTACAACACAGGTACCAATTAGTTTGGCTTTATTGAGCATAATACCAAGGAAACCAGGCAGGAAACTCAGCAATAGCAACTATGATATATTCATCATTCACAAATATCTTCTGTTCATAATTTCTGTCGCTGAAGCTGTCACCACTTAGCATCTTTTTTTAGCATTCCAGTCATTAACCAATACTCATAAAGAGGTGTATTTATTTTTAATAGTGCTCCCCATTAAAATTCCCTTATAAAATTCTACAGTTTTCTACACTAACAGTCCCTAGTGCTTTGTTTTACAGAAGTGTTAGGATAGTGTTCTGGGCAATTACTCAATAGTATTGGAGTACAGGAGCTGTTAACCTATGGCTCTGAATCAGCAAAGCTATAAATACAACCTAGCACGTTATTTAATTAAAAGAATGGTCCACTTTCAAACATCTGTGTTTCTTCAGATAACCTTCTACAAATACACTCAAACAGGGACTTTAGAGATGGGTAATAAAAACATGTATCAGGAGTAGAGAACCAAATAGAAATATTCACACTGTTCATGATTCTGTCAGGGGAAAGAAATTCCTTCAATAAAAAGCAAAAGATTTTTCTCTTTTTTTTCTATGTAGTAAACAGCAGACTTTTATAGGTGCTTTCAGTCTACTCTGAAGCTGTGTGAAATACCTTGTCAAACAAATTTGAGAAAGTATCAATTTGGCTGTGAAGTTCTATCACTTTCTGTTTTGTAATCTTGTCCCTGGCTAAGTAGAAGAAACTGTAAAAGATACAGATTTTGCATCTCCTAAGAGAATGTAAGAATCACTTTCCAAAAGGCACTGTTTGAGTTCTCATGAACCGCTTTTTCCCTTTTATGACTCCTCAGCAACTCAACTGGTTGTATACTGCTCTGCAGAGCTGTCCCTCCAGCTGGTGTTTGCCTCATGACAGAGTTGCACATGGATTACAACTCCCAGCAGTCACTGAGCGCTGTTTAAATGGGATTTAAACAGAGAAGAAAGAGAGAGAAAGCACATGTATGTGCACAACACATGCATCTCATCAAGAATAAACACCAAATCAAGTTCTGTTTCACTTACTTACCAATATCTGCAAAAAAAAACCCCACAAAGAAGTTGGACTCTTTCCCCCTTTTTTTGCCTGTAGAATATTTCCAGGCATGTGCTTTTTTTGGTTTTGTTCTGTGTAAGCATAACATGGGATTCTTGGAAATTTTTTTAAAAGGCGTCTCTTAGAATAAAACCTGAAGTTCTGTTTCTACAAAAAGATCAAGCATGTTCAGCTAGCTGGGCGGCAAAAGCAGAGAGCAGTGGTAGGTGCTGGGGAGTAACAGGAGTAGGGAATTAGTGTTCTGGGACAAGGATCTCACATTTCTTTTGTGGAAGAAAAAACCCATTAAGTAAAACAGAAGTATTTTAGCTCTGAAGAGAGGTAACAGTAAAAATGTAATGTCTAAATACATTTGAAAAGGAGTGGTAGGAGATGATTGGGAGAAAAAGGAAGGAAAATACTGTAAAGACTAATGATGGTATAGGAAGATGGGTGATTAGATGATCAGAATGACAAGAATTAAGTGTAAAGCTAAGGAGAATAAGAAAATATGAAGACAGTGTATCTTAGTAGAGATACAAGTCACAAGCACAAGCCCATGGTGAAAAGGAACAAGACAGGAGATGAGCCTCAGTCCTGAAAAAATACTGTACAGTCTGCACGTGACATGTGCCACTAGCAGAATTAAGTTCGTACCTGTAGCCTTCACTCAAATAACTTCCCCTGTAAAGTCCATTTTCATGTAGAAGTACAGAAAAGTCACAGTGTAAGTGAAAAGGAGTTCCTAAACCCTTTGCTTAAAATTTGATGAGTCTTTAGCTTCAGAAATTGCATATAACTCAGCCAAAGGTCACAGCAAATCAATAACCTTAACCCTGAATTTTTGATTTTTAGTAGAAAAACTACAGAATAGGTCTGTTTGGATCTATTAGGTACTTATTCCTCATGAGTAGAAGCAGAGTGGCAGGCAGTGATCTATTCTCTCTGGTGAGAGAGTCAAGGAACTGGCACCAAACTGAGTCAGGGGAAGTTTAGGCCAGGTACAGGAAAGGTTTCTGGTGGTTGGGCACAGGAACAGGCTCCCCAGGGCTCCCTCAGCACCAAGCCTGAGAGAGTTCAAGAAGCATTTGGACAAGCTCTCAGGCACATGGTGTGACTCTTGGGGCGTTCTGTGCAGGGCCAAGAGTTGGACTTTGATGGTCCTTGTGGGTCCCTTCCAGCTCAGGATTTTCTATGATTCTATGATTCTAATTGTGTCTTTTTGAAAGAAGAAAAATCCAGGTGCTATACAGTTCATATAAGGGCTAGACAAAACCTCATTTATCTCTTACAATGTTTCCATAATTTTGAATACAGAATAGGTCCTATTAAAGTACATGAGTAATGTTCATGTAGATACCTTGCAACTGCTGAAAATACACACTGGTTTGAAATTTATATTAACCCAGTTAGCCGTATAGCACTCGTATGATACAGCCAACAAGCCACTACGTCACAACATTTTTTCCGCATGAAGAATAAATTTGTAAAATTGGCTAATGAGCTGATAGTGGAGACTGGAGTGCCAGATATTCTCATTTTCTTTGGATCTTCCTTTAACTGCAGGAACATGAGAGCTTTATATTTAAAACACGTGTCAGTACAAATATGTGAGTTTACAGTTGCAGACCATTAATTTGAAAACTTATGCAAAGAAAGAAGTGCTTAGAATTTCAGAACAGGCTTCCATTGATCCACTGAAGAGTGGAAAGTACTAATAAAAATACTGCAAAACATTTAAAGATGGTATCCAAAGAATTTTCAGTAAGAGGATGAGCTCCTTGTGTCTCAGGGCACTGAAAAGCTGTTTTGTTACTCAGCCAGTGAACTAGGTTTGGTATGCTTCCCTCAGCTTTTGCATGCAGGTGGAAGTCTGCATTTATGGGTCAGAATCTTAAGAGATGTAATGAATAGGTTCCCACACATGTTTCTCTAAAATCTTTACAAAGATATAATGGTGACTATTACAGTCTGTGTGTAAAAACCTTTTCCATCACCAAGGATCTTCCTGGTCTAGCTGGGCTGCAAATCAAGACCAAAAGACATTTTCCTGCACAAAATGTTCATAATCCAAGGCCATGCAACACATTACTGAAGGAGCTAATACATGAAGTCATACTGCTACTGTGACAAACAGGCTTTTATATGAGCTAATTTACCTGGTTTCTGCTGCACTGACGCATTTCACACGCTTGTGACTAGATTTTTCTCCTTTGCTCAGCCTAAATAATTAGGTCAAGTTGCATGCACATGGCCACAGTGAATGGAGCACAAATAAGTAGAGATACAGGGCAGTGCAAGAAGACAACAATAAACAACAGCAGTCATCAAGATGCACAAGAAGTCATAGCCCATCACTAATACAGTGATTTTTGAGGGCAACAAGAGAGATTTCAGGAGGGATCTGAGTGTACAGTAAGAGGAATCTGCTTTCTTTGAAACAGCAATCAATGGGGTGTTTTGTAGAGGGGGCAAAAAAGAAGCAGCAAAACAGAATGCTTGCAAGCTCCCTCTCTCCAAAGCATCACCTTATTAGGCAAAATAAAAACTAATTTGGGAAATGAGAACAAACCAAAGCAAAATACTATATGGGACATGAGGAAATGATTTTGTAAGCATGCCTGGAACTTGGTTTTGGAGGGAGCCATCTCTATATCTATGCCTAAGGCCACGAAAATATGCAAGGCCACTTCATATTCAACAACATGACATTCAATAGGATCATTTTAGTTCAGGTCCACATGAGGTCTGTCAGGCTCATGGCCCTGTATATTTTATTCTTTTGAAGAAGACTGAATTTGCAGATGACATGTACTTGATTTGACACAAAAGCAGCACAGGAAGAGTTTATCAAAAGAGGATATTAGTCCTTTTCACAATGCTAGGCTCCAGTGTTTCTGGAAATGTTTAATAGAACAAAAGTATGTGAAAATAAAAAGAAGAAAAAACCTGCAGGCACAGCTGATGTAAATGCTTGAGTGTTTGGGGTGTTGTTTTCTTTGTTTTTGGGGTTTTTTTTTTGTTGTTTTTTTTTTTTTTTTTTGTTTGGTTGGGGTTTCTTTAATAATAATTTTTATATTGCCTAAATCCCTAAAGTCTGAGTCTGGACTCTGTCTGGAGGCTTCCCAAAAATCACTGCTTGTCAACACCCTTTCCACAGAAATGAGTCTGTTTACCTCCACTAGTGCATTGTCACGTCATCTTTTCCCATTAACATTATAGTTTAAATTAGTATCCTTACAGAAAGGTCTAATTCTCCTTTTCCTTATTCAGGAATTTGTCTAATATCTAAATCCTCTGTTAAAATAGTTTACATCAACAGAATGCCTTTCTTCAAAGTGCATCTCTACAGAGATCCCTGTAATTGGTTAGATAGTACTTATTACAAGAAAGTGAAAATTTGGTGAAATAATAGCAATGTAAAGGGAAATGTAAAAAATTCTAATTGGATATCCATTCACTGTTAATCCTGATCCAAAGCAAACACTTTCCTGTAGGGGAACTTGATATGAAGTTTTTTTACTCTGCCTCAACAATCTCCTCACAGATTCCGGAAGTGACACACAGGTGTGATCCATCTACTGGAGCATGCTAATCTCCTGAACTGTCTTTGACAGGTTGCACAGGAACCCTGAGAAAGCCTTCATATCCCCCAGTGTTTGAGATTCTTGATATACTATGTCTTGTGAAGTTTTGCTCTGTAGTGTCTCACTGAGTTCTTGGTACTTAGAAAAGACATTGGAAGACTTAAAAAACAACCTAACTTCTACGGGCTTTACAGAAAATAGTCAGCAACAAGGGAAAAGCTGGTATACAAAGCAAGGAGGCATTCACATCCCATGCATTTAGCTCTTTCTGTCTCTAGCAGTCATTTGCATTCATTGATGTGAGGAACGAGTTATTGGTGGCATTTCCCTGACCACTGCACATACCCCTTCAGCAGACCCTTTCCTCTTACCACAATAAACAGGACAATCATTCCAGACAAAAGCAACAGTGACTCCAACTGCTTTGCCACATTTCTAAACGGTTCCTCCCAGCTCAAAGTTCTGGTAAATCCTAAGTTGTCTCTATGTCAAAATGCCCTTTTCAAGAACACAATGTCGATCCTGACAAACCCCACAGCAAGTACATCAGCTGCCACATACCTGTAACATATAAAGGGTTTTCTCCAGAGGTTTTCCACCCTGCAAGCATGATCCTGACACCGGCCTCCTCTGAAAGGATATCACAGCTGAAGAAGCTGCTGGATGCAGATGTTTGCTGTAGCGATGCACTCTCAATATATGGCTTGGAGAATGTCATGCCAGAAATGGGCTGAAGCAGAAAAGCAGCCATCTACTGAGAATGCTTTAACAACTGATGTTTTTAATGTAGTTTGAATGTACTTAGTGTAAAACTGCAAAGTCACTGTCTTCTTCCCAGAAGTCCCTTGCCAGGACAGGGGGCTGAGACACAGATAGTGACCTCCTGCTACCTGGAACTCTCTCCCATTCAATGTAAATCCCCTTACTCTTACTGGCCTGAAGCCAGACTTCCCCCTTATTCCTTATTGGAGCATTTGAATCCCTCCAAGTCCTTTATAAACCTGTCCCCCTGAATAAACTGCCTCTTTGTTCCTGCCCTAGCCTGTGCCTCTGTGTGTCCTTTCAGGGGGGCTCTCAGGGAGCACATGGTGGGGCTTAGCATTGAGCACACACTTCTCCTGGGTTAATGGATTGAGAATCCTAACTCCAGGTAGAAGCACCATATCGTTGCCGATTCCTTCAGCACACAACATTAACGAGGCTACAAGAAACCACACCACCTTAGTTTGCAGCCAGGGTATTCCGAGCTATGCTATCAAGGGTATCAAAGATAATTGTCCAGGCATTACTCTGGAGTAGAAAATCCTCATAAACCCATATTTAAGAATTTAATTAAGCCAATCATGTATTTATTTTTTTAATTCCATCCAGCAGTTAAGCCAAAGTAGAACTAATTGTGGCTGCTAATACTAGAAAGCAAAAATAAGAACACTTCTTGTGAGCTTTCCAGCACACAAACTGCCTGTCATCCATCATCAACTCCCTTTGGCTATTCTTCAAGTGCTCATAAGTCTTTGCTGTTGTGAAGCTCTACTGTGGTGAATAATGAACCTCCCTGTGTTTCTGCTTTTGCTTCTGTGTCCACCTTCCCCTTGCATTCATTATGCCACACAGCCATTGAATTGTTATAGAGGTGGGTGGTTTACCTACAGGGCTAGTCACATTCTAATCATGACAACTTTTTGCTTATGGTACCTGAGGTACTTGACTCGTGGGATTCATTTCATCACTCAAGATTAATTTTGGCCTTTATTTAAAGCCCAGAAGCTTAAAATACAGAGATAATACCAATAAGCACCTTGGGGAGGAGACAGAGAAAGAAAGGTCAAGAAAAACACCTAAATATTACCTTGGATACTCATCTGCAAGCTCTCTCAGCCAACAATGTGTAGGATTAAAGACTGTGGTAATTTCATAGGATTAGCACTACAGAAGAATTGTTTTGAGTGAGGAGTGAATGTCACAACATGTGACCAGTAGTGACACTGCAGTGTAAGAAGAGGCCCCAGTAGGTTTTGTTTCATAGATATGAAAACAGTGTCTGGAGCGAACTTGGCCCTACCTGAGTTTTTCACAAAATCTCACATTTCCTCTGTTTCCAATTTCACCTTCACCATCCACTTTTTAATCTCCACCAACACATGGAAACAGAAACTTGGAACAAGAGAAAAATGCTGCCAAAGATTAGAGGTTTGGAAATTTACAGCTGTTATCTAAGGAAAAACTATAGTGGGAGCCAATTGCTTTAGTCAGAAGCCTTTATTATTGTAAAGAAGTGTCAATATATGTTTTTGCTTTCAAAAGCAGAAAGTGGAAGGATTACATTTTATGGGTCAAGCAGAATTAAAAATAAAAACAAAAGCAACTCAACTCCTACTCACCCAATCTGGAAATTTTTGAAACTAAGGTCTGTAAAGCACTAACTTGGTGACAGATGTGGTGAATAATAAACATGAACCTGTCACAGATTCCTGTGAAAAACCAGACAGGTGTCCTATTTTGAATCATATTTTTTGTTTTCATTATTGTTTGCCTGCCTTTCCCCTTATAGCTATTCAATACAAAGGATGACTGCAAAGTAGTACCAGTTCAGCAATTTGGAGGACGGGAAAAAAAAAAAGAGTGCTTTCAAAAATTACAGAACAGTGTTACAAAAAAAAAAAAATCAGATTAAAAAACTCATTTCTGTTCAGCAGTCAAGTGGTCTGTTTCGAATTTCAACGGCTATCTGTAGCACTGAGGTTTCTGTGTCACTGCATACAGAAAAGCTGACGAGGAATGGTGCTGTCTTACTCTATTCCTAACCACAACCTGGTAGATAAAGTCAGAAGTCACAAGGCAGCTGAGAGCTCTAGTAAGACTATTAAAATGTACCAGCAAAGCTGGAAGGAAGAAATTTAAATGAGGCCAGGTTAGAGGTTTCAAAGGGATGAGTGACTGATCCTGTTTCATGTTATGCCAGACAATGCTAATAGTTTAAACACTAGCTCTGTCAAGTAAGAAATATATGTATTATTGTCTGTGAATTATTAAAATTGACTTCACCTACTCACCTTTAGACTTTTCTGACCGAAAGAAAAAAAAATCATGAAAAAAAGTCTCACAAGGGAGGCATGCACTCTTAATCTATTACTAATGTCTTCTTGAATCCTGTTAATATTTTTCATATTGTCTGCTTTGGCGAGCTCAGAGAGTATATGTGAGGAATGAGCAAAAATTCCAGCTGATCCCAGGCATAAAGCTCTTAATGTTTAAGTCTTTCTTGCCCTGCAGATAATTACTGTCTCCTCTTTCACCCATCCAGCTGGGGCATCAGACAATTTGGGGAGCATCCAAGATGGGCATGAAGATCCATTTCCTGGTTCATGACAAGTGCTGTAGATGTTTATGCCACAGAAATAATTTTTCTAGGGTTTTATTCAGCAACCACCCACTGCACCACTATCTCAAGTGCAAGACTCAATTTCCCCTTCAATTCAACCATTTTTGAATACATGGGAAGTATTAAGGATATAAAAAATAATTAACAATATTTTTTAAGTTCCGATAAGGTCAGAATCATTGCTACAGGTTTTTAGCGGAATACAAAGATGAGACAAGAAGATTATGGAAAGTGGTCAAGTAGTCCTCAACATTACCTTCATCATAGGGTAGCAGTAATAACAAAGGTCCCACCTTTTCATGCCTCCATCATGAAATTGCTAATTTACAAATGATGACTCTAAAGGTGACAGAGGAAAAAGTGAAAATTTATTTTTTTTAAACAACCACTTCCAAACCTTCACTTTCTTTCCGCCATTTGCTCTTTTGAGAGAAATTGCAAATGGTGAAGGACAGAAATAAGAGAAAACTTCTTATGGACTTTTTTGGGGAGACAGAAGACCTCTAGGAACAATCAACAGAAAAAAAACCCCTGACTAACACAGAAAAGTACCTTTTTGCCTCTCAAATTAGGCTTGCCATAGAAAAACTGAAGAGCCAATTTTTTTCTCTTTTTTTTTGAGCAGAATATTTTTTGACTTTTTTTTCCTGTATGTGAAGTTAAAACATTCTGTATTTTCTCAGAGAATAAAATTCAGATAACTGAAGAAATAAAAGAAATTGAAAGAAGCCTATTGTCATTTTTGGACTGTGAAACACCTGAAACATCATGAAAGTTTTTGGAGACAAACCCCCAAACCATCCTCCTTCCTCAGAACTGGCTACACCTTTATGCAATTCTCCTTACCTGGTCCGTATAGTCCTTTCACACTGCCCTGGAGCGTCCCTCAGAGGGACAACTGCACTCACCCTCATAACATCTTCAGCAGCACCAAAGTAACAATGATAAATATTTTGCAGGAGTGGGCATAGGATTTCAGGAATCACTGGGTTGAAGTACCATCTTTCAAGCAGGAAAAACAATAAGTGTCATGGCACACTCAGGCTCCATGCACTTATTCCCCCAGAAAACCACTGACCACTCCATGCTGAAAAAGCCAATGTCAAGGCATCTGCTGACTCAAAGCCAGCAGAAACTGCTTTTACCAAGACTAAAACCATATCAAGGCTTCTTGGATGAAACAAATGAACACTCTAGAGCTGTCATCTTCCTTTCTGCACCCACTCACCCATAAAATAAAATACAAACAGCTGAAAGCAAGCAAGCTCTGGCTAAGGCTGAAGAAATTAGACATGAGAGTAGCCCTTAATTCCAGATTTGCTGAAGGAAACCTCACCTCTGTCTCATATCCTCTGTATTCAAAAGCCATTTTTATTTTCATATAAATCATGTCATTTACAGTCCTGTGCTGCCATTCTAAAACCATTGCAAGGGTTGAGTTGGCACAAAACACTTAAAAGAAAAGGTTACAAAGAGGTGGGAAATGCAGTCAAAATGAGAACAGCATTGTTAACATATTGCCTGACTTTTAAAACCCCATTGTAAAATAGTATAAACAGCTTCTAAAAGGGGGACAGACCTTCAGACATGCTCCTGCTTTTGAATGTGAACCAGCAATCAGGTGTGTAAGTGACCTCAACCACTTCTGACATCAAGGTCTTCAGGAAGTCCTGATGGGAACAGATTTGTGCTGAGCCACTCTGCCAGTCTCACTGGGCACTCCAAAATGTGGTCTGAACCACAGTTTGGCTCTCTTGAGTGTCTGATCTCACATAGAAAATGGGGAATAGTCTGTAGGTGGTGGAGACTGCTGGCAGGAGGGAACACTTTGCAGTTGTGACAAATGTGTCTTTGGTGCTGCCTGAGCCTGGACTTCTGCCGTGGCTTTTGTCTGCTCTAGGCTCTCTCCCACCAGTGACTTTCCTTCAGAGGCTTTGCATTTGCAACCACATCTGCTGGAGTGTTTGTATGGGACAGGCATGGGACAGGCAGTGATAAGAGAACAAGGGATGGTCCAAATGAGGTTGAGACAACAGAGAGATAACAAGGGAGAGGAGGAGGCCAAATGGCAGGCCAAGAGTAGGGGGAGGCAAGGAGATAAAGAGGTGAGATAAAGAGAGACTTTTCTGTGCATGAATAAACACGAATAAGTGAAGAGGTGGTGGTAAGACCCCCCACTGCCAGGAAGGCAGAGAAGAATTACGGACAGGAAATGTCACTGCAGGAGCAGTTGATTAAAACCACAAACAGCATGAACTTGGTCTAGTTCCTTCTTGCCTGCCAAGCTACCCTAAGAGAACCTGCCTAAAGAAACTCTCTTGAGCTGTTTCAACATCTCCACTCCCAAGCTCTGCACTCAAGTACCACGGGACAGGCAAACAAAGAATAGTCAGCTGGCACCTCCTGAGTTCCCATGATATTCAGGCTGGCCATCTCAGTTCCCATCATAGATATATTGCTTTGCCTCATATTAAGATGCAACAATGCACACAAGCACACTCAGCTACTAGTGTGGAAACTGTCCCTTTTAAGTATTCATGCTCTTGAAGTGAAGCACTTGCTTGGATGCAGTGCTGAATCAGGCAGTTTCTAATTAAGGAGGTAAACAGCCTTCTATCCTAATTCACCTCTCCCTCAGTCTTAATCCTCTAGTCACCTAACTTTAATTTAAAAATCTGTTTTCAGGAGTTGAGCCTGGATCTGTCACATCTAAGCTTGCCACTAATTGTCATGTGTCAATGGCATTTAGAAAAATGAGCAATGAATTCAAACCAGCAACCCTGGATGACAGCTTTATCTTTAGACAGCAGCTTTTCAATAGGGTTGCAATCTCTACCCACCCAGAAAGGCAAATTGCGTTGCTCAAAGTCAATCAGAGATTTCTTCAGCTAGTCTCAACATTTCCAAATAAAAACTACTCGTCTTGTAAATGAACATATGGTGTAACACCCAAAGTGCAAAACCACTCCAACTTTGACCCCAGGAGGTAAGGACACCCTCTTCCTCTGGCTGGTCTTGTCAGATGGTTGTGGCATTACAGGATCGGAAAGCAGACTCAGAGAGACAGGCTGATGTTCTCAGAAAGATCAATGAAGATGTGAAGGTCACAGATGACACATGGCTGGTTTCAAAACCTCAGGAATGACAGCACAGAAAGAGGTGGTGAAGGAAGAAGGGGAATGGAGCCAGATGTGGAAATTGCCAGAGAAATGTTTTGTTGGAGGCACAGCAGAGGAGGAGCAGGATGACGCAAAGAGAAGCAATGAGTGAAACACAGCATATGAGCAGGGGTGTCCAGGGAGATTCCTTTACTGGATATGGCTGCCTAATACTGATGTAAGGAGCTAGTTATAAAGCAAAAAATTAGAGTTGTGTGTGGGAGTGTTTGAGGGACACATATTAGGTATGTGTTCCCACAAGAAAGGAGGTAAACTAGGGCTTCTGCTAAGAGCCTGTTAAGAGGATCCAACAAGACAGTGAGCAAGACTGGACATGAGGCTGCTGAAGGTTCTCCAGTTTGGTGACATATTGAGAGGAAAAAGTAATAGCAATAATGGTCTTGCTATCTTGTAAGGAAGAGCTAGGGTGAACAAAACTAGGATGAGATAAAATATCTAGAAAGCTACCTGTGGAGGTGTGGCTGTGTCTACTAGGAGTGGCAGCAGAACACATTGCCATCAGGCTCTCCACTTAACTTTGCCGCCACTTTATGATATCACTCAAGCTGTGCAGTCTGTCTGCTCTGCCATACACATTTCAGAAGCAGAAACACAGTGAAGCTATTTTTTAAAAAATCTTTTTCATATTCTTGTTGAGAAACATTTAAAATATGCTAAGTGCTGCTTAGGTGCTATACTGAAACAAGGTACTATTAATCATTATTTTACTTCGCTTGAATTTGACACATATATTTTCAGAGATACCTCTGAAATGTTCGATATGTAAGGTCTTAAACAAACAAATCTACTGAGGGTTTTATTAGCAGGAGGGACTAATAAAATAAAGAGGATGGCAAAGCAATGCAGAGATAATGTTGAGTTTGAAGTAAGGAACAGCAGCTGACACAGCAGCAAAGTCAGCTGGGAGGAGAACTAAGGACAACAGGCAATAGTTTTCAGATGTTGACATAATTTTTCAGAACAGGGTAAAAATAAAACCAAACAGATAAGAGAAGACTCTCAGTATTATGACAAAACACAACTTCTTTACCTGGTTGCTAGTGAGGAAAATAGAGAGGAAAACCATCTGAAGATTATTCTTCCTTGAATGCTCCCATTTCATTTTAATGAGTATTAATACAGGCCACATATTGACATTGATGAGCAAAAAGGTCCTTGAGGAAGGGAGGCATGTGTTTCCTCATGCAGACATCTGAACAGTTCACAGTCACAGGCAGCTCTGAACTTAAGAGTAAGAAATAAAGCTTGTATGAAAACTAAAGGAGAAATCTGGGGCATTTAGGCATTGTGATCATGGTTTCTTTAGGTTCTAAATACTCTTTAAGGCAGAATCACTTAGAGAAGTTCACAAATGTTTTTGACTGTATGAAAGCTGACTTTGGGAGAATGTGATATGCCCCAAGGAATTTTTTACTGGAATCGTATGAAACATGGGAAAAACAGGGCTGAATTTTTAAAAAACATCTGAAGAGACTGAAATTTAAAGCCGTCCTGCTTAATTCCAAGGAGGGAAAAGGGTAACTGAGGCCAAACACAATTATGCAAAGACGCAAAGTTTAGTATAAGCAACTCACAGAAAACTTGAGAAATCATATATATATGTATGTATATATATTTCATTTATATCAGTACTAGAAAGAATTGAGAGAAAAATTCTTAATTACTTAAGGCATGTAACAAAAGGAAGACGTTAGTAAGTTAGCATGCCCTTTTTTCTTTGAAGAAAAATAATAAGAGGCCAGATGACTATTTAAATATTAGCATCACATTGTGACACAGTTTCCAGGGCTTGCTTAAAGGGATAAAATTTGCATTGATGATGTCTGTGCATCCTCAGAGTTACACATATGCCAGCCCACAACAAATGCCATGGCCATGGATGGATACAACCTGCAGTTCCACCAGTAGGCAATCTGGAGGAAAACAGCAGATGCAGGTGAGAGGAAAGGGGAAGAATTCTTTGTAACACATGTAGAGCATTAGACTCAAAGAAAAAACAACATTTATATACGGTTGAAAGGTTTCTTTCCTCTTCCTTTTCAAAAAAGTAATATAAACTCCTAAGTGAGAGATATATACATCTAAGTTCTGTGATGACAGGACAGACCAGGGAGACCTGAAGTTAATCTTCATTGTTTCAGGAAGGGGCAATGAATGAAGCAAGCTTCTATAGAACTGTTAGCTTAATATCTGCCATGCAAAAATAATAGTCACATGTTTACTCAAACACCTTATTGGGCAAAATTTAATTAGAAGTAATTGTGCAATTCTTGGGAGGAAATTTATGCATACAAATTAATAGTAATTTTCCTGCTGAAAGATAAGAAAATTAGACAGACCATGAATCTGTAAAAATTGCCCAACTTCAGGGGTTGAGAGATGTGATGCCTATGACATTGTGTGGTAGAGGGCTGCTTGTTTCCAACTCAATGAGGCAGCTCATTGAATCTCAGTTTTAATTTTAAAAAGAAATTTAAAATTAAATTTAATATTGTTTTGGTGAATACCAAATAAATTATTTAAATCCAAGTACACAATTAGAAAAGATTAGTGAGATAATTTCTGAAGTACCTACATTTCACAGGCAAGTAAACTGTACATATCCTTTACATGCCTAGGGCAGAAAATCGATGTAAAGTATGACTTCACTAGCTATGTGCTCAAAAAGCCTGTAAAATGTGTGAAAACATCATTCGTAGTGCAGTACAAAGTTCAGTATAAAAAGCAAACTTGCCATGAAGCTGCTGTGAAAACTGTTGATTTTAAGAAAGGCAAAAGTAATAATTTCCCCCCAATCCTTACAACAGTTTAGAGTCTCCAAAACCAATTAAAAAAGGGTCAGAAAAGATACTGATAGGAATTTGATACAAGCCGAAAGAAGTAATACCGATAGGTTTGTAGCTGGCAAGACATAAGGAAGGGAGACAGGCATCAGAAGCATTAGCAGGAACAATTCCCAAGGCCAGTAAATATCAAGGGGCCCCAAAGCAGTCAAAAGCGGAGTGAAGAGATTTAGAGCCAAGGCATTCAAAGGGTCTACTTAGTTTGACCAGAAGACAGTCTCACATTTCAAGGTTTCTTCTTCAGTACAGCTAAGCTTTTCAATGGGAGGCCTTGACCCCAGGGATCACTAACTGAAGAAAACAAATGTGTTTTCAAATGAATGTATTGGCACTGTCAGAACTGACTGTACACAAGATTAAATTATGTTTGTTTTCACTTTCCAGAATACCATGTTAAATTTTAGAGAGACAGACAGACAGAAATGTTTCCAAGTAAGACATGAGAATCTGAGCATCAGATTTTCTGTGTCAGCTGGGATTCAACAGCAGAATTCCTGTTAACTGATTTGGCTAAGCCTCCTTCCAAAATGTCAACCTGAGGCTTTCTTGCCTTCAGCAGTATTGGTGTGGGTGGCAGGAGGGCACACATGCCGTCAGTCTGTTTTAGCTATTTTGTTATTTTTCCCTGCTTTCCTGGGGTGGACTGGATTTTGGTCTAGGATTTTGAATTGCACGGATTTGATTTCCTGAATGAAACAAACAGTAGTTTGCCGGCCCTTGACAAGGAATGGAAATAAAATCAGAATTAAAAAAAAAGAAAGCGATTTGGGGTATCCATCCTGAGGTGCTCTAAAAAGAAAACTGATTGCAGGAAAAGGATGCCACATTTATTCATAGAAGAGTTTGCTCACAGATTATCTGCATGTTCCTTAAGACAAAGGTACTTCAAAACCCATTTTGTACTTCTACCTTGATCACACTTGATCAACTTCACAGTCTTCTTGAGTTCCATAGGAACCAATCAGGGACTCTGTTAAGAGCCCTCATTCAAGGGAAGGTGGCCTATGACAGATCAGGTAATTCCAGATAAACATCAGACGTCTACTGCATTTATACCAGTGCTATTTCCAGATCACATTCCACTATATTTGAACACATCCCAATACTCATGTATGGAATCACTAGAAATTACATGAATATTCCTGAGGGATGTGTTTGTTTGCACTGTCCCCAAATGGACAAACATATAGTGAACTGAATTTAAAATCCAGAAACTGTATTCACAAAGGGAGATCAATAAGGACAGAGAAGAAGACGACCATGGACACCAGTATTTCAGTAGAAAATGTCTGAGCATATGAAAAAGGTAGAACTACAGCTACACTGATGGCTTCCAGACAGCTGCATATTACCCATGAATTTTGAGGAACGAATATGTACTTGTCAGTAAGAGGTATGACAAAGCAGGAAAGTGGGTCTCACAAAGCAGAGACTTGTTGGGTCAAGTGTCCCTTTCCTGTTTAGCAAGTCCTTTTGTCTCCTTCCTCCTTATCATCCTGACACCTTACCACAGCACAGAATGACAGACAGCTCTTTATGACTTCCTAGCGTTTGATTCCAATAGGCAGGTCCAACCCTTTTTAATGTAACATGAAAGTCTCCATTCCCCTCTGAATTTCATTTTCAGAACCCATGTCCACTTCCGCACATGCAGCTCCCCATTCCCACCCTGCAGTCCATGTGAACACAAAGGTGCTCTTGTCACCCCATTCCTTCAATCAGAAAGCTCTTGATTGCCTGACAGCTGATGCTGTGTCAGCAGCCAGAGGGGCCGGTATCACTCCCTCCAGGAGAGGAGAGCATCCTCTTTTGGGGACACCCACTGCCAAACTGCACAACTGGGGCTACTGTTCCCTGTGTCCAGTAATCAGGCTTTGTGCATTGCCATCATCCTTCCTGAAATGTTGGGGTTTTTTCCCCCTCTCCTAATATGCTCATTAGGTGATTGGAGCACAGGGATTAGTGACCTGGTCCTGCTGGCAGCATGTGCTGGTTTAGTAGCCCTGGTAGATGCATTCCTGGGAGTAAAGATGTGTTCTGCGTATGAGCAGTTGCTGAGTGGGATCCTGCAAAGCACCCAAGTAAACAAAGCACACATGCACTTCTAAAATGGGAATTTTGCAGTACTCATAGTTACAAAGATCTAAGCTGGACAGGGGTTACTCACTGGATGGAGTTGAAATATTGTCATGAAACACAGAGGGAGGTACATTAAATCAAGCTAAAGGTGGTGTCCACCTTCATCTGCTTTCTGTTCTCGCAGCTGGAGGAGAGCTGACCACATTCCCATTCACAACCAGAAGGAACAACGAGCTGTTTTACGCTTTGCTTTGTTTCCCATATGATGCTTTACCCCCTACAGCATCGCTTCTCCCGCTCAGAGAGGGTGTCTGTGACAGGGCTGCTCCATCCTCCCGGCTGCTCGCTCGTTTTTTCCCAGGTAGCTGGCGGTGAGGGGGCCAACCAGCAGGCTAATTTAGAGCTCTAAAAGCTGGCAGCGGGAGTGCAATTAAGCCGTTTTCACAGACTGCTGGCCAAATGCAGCAATTTATTGGCTGAGTGATTGGATTATTCATTTGCAAAGCTGAGAGAGGGCATTTTCTTACCACTTCAGTTGGCCTGTAGTATTTGTGATTGACTGTCACATGAATCTTGCCAGTCTCTTTGCATCGTCCCACTTCATTTTCATTCTTCCCTTCCCACCTGTAAAGAAGATAAACATTTAAGGAACCCATAATTACTTTAGTGCTCTGATCTTACCAACATTTGGCCTGCTTTCATTTACTTGAGGCTGGTGTCAATTCTCCCTGCAGGACAGTATAAACTCATTAGCTATAGGAACAAAGGCAGAGTTTAGACTTGAATGGAGCAACAATGGCTTTTGAAGTCTCTTTGTTTTGGTTTTTGATTCAGTGGAAGGTCTAAAATACAGGACTTCCAAATTAAACACATAATGCTAAGGGAAAATAAAATGTCCTTATTTCAGAATGTCTCATGTATCTGCAAATAAATATGACAGGGAGGTTTTTCATTTGTGGACTGGTTCAAAGTCGTTTTCTTAAAATATTTTTAATTCTTGTATTTTTGCCAATACTTTCAGGAACTCTTTAATCTGTTAATTTTATAGACGTGAAGGTCTGTTGGAATAGCATTAAGCTGCATAATTTAATTTGTGCTTAACTAGAAAAAAAACAAAACAAAAACAGTTCTTGGGTTTTCAGTCCTACCTCAACAGGGCACTCCACATACATGTATTGTAAACACTACTTACTACCTGTGAGCTGAAAGCCAGCTACTTTGTCCAAATTAGTTTCATATGGGTTGAACAGCCTGCAATTTGCTGCAGTTTATGTGATCTGGTTGCGTTGTGAACTATTCTCTTAGAGTCTGCCCTGGCCTAAAATTTCAGAAGCAGGAGAAGGGGAATGATTTGGTGGGTGCCTAGCTCTGCCTTTTGGGAGCTCAGCCTGCAGGTCAGCCTGCAGCCTGGAAGCCTGAGGACAATGCTCCCACTCAAAACAAATGCTTCAGATGATACGTGTAGGAATGGACAGCAGTGCATCAAACCCAATCTACTGACTGTACAAAACCCAGATTTATGACTGAAATTCTATCTTCTCTTTGCTTTTTCCCCTCTAAGTATATACCATGCGGTTCTGAAGCAGCTTGGCATAAAAACATGATGCTAAAATTTGCTATTTTTTTAATATGTAAGTAAAATCTGCATAATTTAAATCAGCACTATGATTTAGACTATCTAGCCTCAGTCACCAGCAAGGAAAAAAAAGCAGCTTTGCCTCCCACTTGCTAATTGTTGTGCCAGCTCTTGTGATTGTGTTAAAGATTTAATTTCTCCTTTCTCCCCTGCCCCACTCCCCTACTCCCCACCCCGAAGCTCTCTGAAGCACCGAAGCTTTAATTCTTTGTCAATCTTAGCCTTCATTTTTGAGTTTCTAGCCCTGAGGGCTAAGGAAAAAAGTCTGAAGATGTGACCTCTGTATACTCATGACAGTTAAAACACTGAAAGGCAGAAGGAAATACCAACTATGCATTATTACTAGTTTTTAAATCCCAAAATTTTTAAAGCACAACTCACATCTTTTGAATGACTAGCAAAGCCTGTAGGATGCTTGACATTGGGAACACTTCACACTGAAATAATTTCCAACAGATAATAATGACAGTGAAGTCAGCTGTTAATCGTCATGCCATGATGCTAAAGATGATTTATAATTTAAATTTTCTTTCTTTCTTTTTTTGCAGTTGCTGTGTTGTAAGCCTGAACTGCAAAGTTTTCATTCAGAAGCCAAAACTAACATTAGTCCCTCCCTTTAAAGGGCAGAGGGTAAAAATGTGCAGGACTCAAATGAGCTTAATAGAAAACTAACCGTCACCAGTAAAACAACAGGAAGGGCTTAGATCAGGAGACGTCAGTTGTTGGAGGTCACTGAGCAGAGAACCCCATTTAACACCCAACAGGCTCCAGAAGGCTCAGCCGAGCCAGTAAAGACTCACTTAATGTCGCTATCAAAGTTATATAACAATAGAAACAGCTTAAGAAGAAATCTCCACCCGTTCTGTTCAGCCCAGTAATGTGAAAAGTTCACAAGTTTAAAAAAAGGGACATTGTGAACAAAGTCATGTTTGATAGCTGCACTTCTAATTACTCTTGGCACCTCGATGCTCACAGCTGGGGACACCATACTGCTGACAAAAGGGACTGCACAGGGGCCAGCCTGACACCAGCACCAAGACACCCATTTCACCAACCAACTCCTCCTCCCCTTTCTCTCATCACAAGGAAAGAGAAGAAAAAAAAAAACCCAAACAAAACCCCACCAAAACTCTCCTTAATTTATTGTCAAATTGCAGTCTGAGTTTTTGACTGGAAGACGTCATGCCAAGTTATCCTGAAGCGTAAGCATGGTGGAAGAGGCATGGGGAACCCTCGCATTGCTGTGGCTTCAGAGAGCTTCAGCCACAGACTACCCAGATTTCTGCTCCTTAGGGCCAATGCCCACACAGGCAAGGAAACAGTCTTGTGTGGCTTGGGGGAAGCACTAAAGAAAGTTTGGTTAATCAGGTTAGAGTAAATTTGTAGAGGATACGGAGTGGATTCCCCCAAGCACAGAGCCACCAGGCAGGCCTAGTGTAGGCTTTTCACAAAATGCTGGTCCTAGAGCCTGCAGGCAATGAGCCTCTACAGCAAGGTCATTGCCTGCCCCACACTGGGTAGCTTCATCCCCTCACTGAAGCAAAGGATGGGTTTGCTGTCACACCTGACAGCATCAGCCATAGGCCAGAGCGTTCTGCACTTCCTATTGACAAAGCAGGTTTGATGTCCTTTGCATCTACACTTTGCTTTGGGATTGCTTATAACGATCATCAATTGTCAGCTCCGGTGGTTACCACTGCTATCAATGACCACCAAAATTCCCATAAAACTATGTTAGTCACACTTCAAATGCATGTGCAAGTTTACCTGCTTGAAAAGCTCTTCACCTAAAGATCTTTTAAATTCTGGATTTACAGAGGGATAGACTGCATTTACTTCAAGGCCAATTCCATATCCGGAGATCACTACTGTTATAATATTAATTAGCAGTGGTTACAAATATTCCTTTTGCTTTTCAACTTCAGAGATTCCAATTATTTTTCATTTCCTATAACTATTCAGTAAGAGAGCAAGCTTGAAATTACAAAAACATCCACAGATACAGAGGATTTTGTAAAGATGAAAAGCTGGGGTACCCACCTGGTGGAGTGTAAGGGGGGCAGGGAAAGAAACAGGGGAGCCAGGATAACTGAGGAGGGGTGGGAATAGCACTGCAATGAACCAAATATCTGAACAGCTGTAATTGAGCAAACAAGGCAATATACATATACTTTTGTGGTGGTGAAGACATAAACTAAAAATGAAGTCTTTCACAGAAGCACAGATAAACTTAACAAGTATATGCTTTTCATCTTCTTCTTTGATCTTTACATAGAAACAGATCTGATGGCATTTAGAAAAATATTCAAACCCACTAGTGGCTACAGCTGCTCAGTCTCTTTATGGAAAATGAAACAATCATGTACACCTTTAAAATTAAATATATGCCAATAGAAAATACTTTTACATTTAAAAATTGACAATAAATTAAGTAAAAAAAAATTAGGAAAATTTTGCTCTTCCTGCACATGTTATATGATATACCATTTGTGTAGACTTCTCAGATCTGTGGCCTGATTTCTGCTGCAAAATTAAGCCAAAGCACTTCATTCTGTCTTGGCACTTTATGAACTGCAAAACTGACACCATATAACAGACCATTAATACTTTTGCAAGTAATCTTTTGTAGGAAAATTTCAAGTATGACTCTTCATATGTTCCTTTGCCATCAACTCAACCACCAACTTCACCAGCAGCTCTGATGCATCAAAGTCATCAAGGATATAGGGATTGCGTAACCACGACTTTGTGCTTAAATAAAAAGTATGTTACCATAAAGGAATGTCCTTAATTTTTTTTTTCAAAAGCTCTGATGAATCAGGTCTTCAATGTTTTTTTCACTAGACAAATACACTTACAACAATGCTTTAGTTGTTATGGTCCAAACATTGTCAAGCTCAGATTTCAAAAATCTAAATAATGATTCCCTATATTACAAGACTTTAGGAAAGAATACATGCTAGAATACACTGGAAAGCTTTGGAAGCTCTATCCTTTACTCCAATTTGTGAAAGTTGGTGTTGGAAAGATGTTTTCTGAAACAATATTAATATTTCTTTGAAAATCAAAGCATTACAGAGAGAAAAGTTTTAGTTTTAAATAAGTTCCATTAGTGTCAACTTGCAACAAAATTATATTAATAATATCCAAAAAAGATGCTGTGACATTTTCAGAATAGAATTTTTTTTTCTTTCTGAATGGCTTTAAAAATTCTCTTTAAGTTATTCTTTCTCTAAATGGATCTCCAATTGACCTGAAATCAGGTATTTTTTTCAAAATTGCATTTGTGAGAAATATTTTAATTTTGCAGGTGAGGAATATGGAATTTCCCATGAAACTACATTTCATGCTTGCCCAGTCTTCCTATATAGAGAGAAACTCTTGTGCCTCTTATGAAGTATGAAATCAGATGATTAGATTGTTACAGTCTTCAAGCCTTTATTTGAATTCTGAAACAGTTATTGGGTCTGCCCACAGTTAAAATCTTATATCAATAAAAAGTAAAGAAAGGCTACCCAACTTGAAGAGTTAATTATCCAATTGAGGTGGGTTAAACGCCCCCTAGAATATATACTCTGTATCAAGAATGGTGACAAAACTGGTACAGTCCTAAGCAAGGAGCCTTGAATTTTTGGTGGGCAAACCAGACTGGAAATAGCAGCTGTTTTGCTGATGACTTCTGATGGGTCCTCTTCTGCACCATTATTAACATATTGTTGGCTTTCCATTCTTACAGCAATCCTTCAAATCTCATGTGTTTCTGTAACCCAGCCTTCCACTTTAAGGTAAAAATAAAAACTTAACCAACAAACAAACCAGAGAAACCCTCCTCCCTCAGTTCAATCTCAGTTCAGCCTTCACTGTCACTGAAGAGGCCACTGCTCCACTTCTGTTAGTTCACCTTGTTAGACCTTATACTCATTAGACCTCAAAGCTTATCTGCAAACTTCCCCTTTTTAGCGTGATCTTTTATAAGACCAACTAGAAAGTTAGTTCAGATAAAATTTGAATGTAGAGCCAAATGATTGGAGTAAAATAATCATTTTTTCTGAATTAATTCTGATCCTGGAAGCAATGAATATTTATGTAACAAATGTGCATGTATTTTTTTATTAATAAACTCCACAATAAATCTTTCCACAGCTTGAACAGTTTTTTCTTTTTCTTTTTCTTTTTTTTTTTTACTTTCCACATTTGCAGACAGCAATCTTTGCAGCAGTCTGCAAAGAACTCTGAGTGCTGTAGTGGTTTCAGGCTATCTTTGCAATCCTGTTCTAATTTAATAAGATTAATGACAGAAAATTAGTCAAGACAAGCATTTGCCTGTTTCGTTTACCCTGCTGTAGTTCAAATTATAGGCGGGAAGTGTTTCCCCCAAGTACTACTTAATTAGTAATAAGTAGAAGGGAAAGTAAAAGAAAAAAAAATGTAATCCTTACAGGGGAAAATATTTGTAGCTCTGAGGCTTTCCTGTTAGTACAAAGGACTGAATTTGAATGATTCAGAGGACTGTATAAATACAGTTCAAAATTTCTCCTTTGAAAAAGAAATGTTAGAAGAAAAAACCCACACAAGGTAGATAAAATTTTGTGTACACTTTACAGTCCATTTCAGAGAGAGAATCAGTCTTATTGCAGCTGTACATTTCATTAGTTACAAAAATGTAGTAAAAGTTCTGTCTCTCTTATTTTGGCTAGAAGACATAGTCCTGACATGTGCTAATGACTGGCTAGAACAGAATATTATGTTATGTTCTTGGAAAGACCTTTTAGACTGTCCTGGATTTTCAGCTGTACAAGATAATGTGAATTGTTAGTAAGACAAAAATAACCTAAAAAAATAAAATTCATATTTTCAGTTGGTTGATGAAAAGCCAGGATTGCTTTTCTTCATGTTCTCTTAGTGCAATATCATGATGTGACATCTAACATTTTATGTTTGCAACTTTCCCCAACAAAGCTCAAAGTACAATTGGTTAAGAGTCCCTGCATATGTGCCCAGTATCCTCAGATGCAGTATGAGCTCTGCCAGCTGTTGTTTGCCACAATATCCATCCTGCCCATTTACTCCACCATTCCATCAATTTTGAAATGTGGATTGTACAGCAATATTGGGAAGCTGTGCCATCATTTACGGCAGTGGAAGAGGTGGTGGAAATCTTCCAGATAAGTTTTTGAGGTTGCAAAATTTTGTAACACCTGCAACCCTGCAAAAAAACCTCAGGAACCCCAAACAACTCCACAAAACTTTGAGGAAGGGAGAAAGGAAGAAAGCAGCTGTCCTTGCAGGAACTTGTTTAAAAATTGCACTTTGGTGCTCTGGTTCTTAGGGGCCTCATAAATTTTAAAGTAACACATCAATGGGGCTCAGCAGTGGAGTCCCACAATGCTAAAAGAGAGGATTTTGCTGCCAGGTTACTCTCTGAAGAAGATATATTCAAACTGGAGGAGGTGGGAGTGGAAAGCCATTGGGTGTCTGAAAGAATGTGAGAGGTGAGAAGCCAGCTGGCCAAGAAGCCAGCGAGGGCAAAGCGAGTGAGAGAGAGAGAGTGTGTGTGTGTGTGTGTGTGTGTGTGTGTGTGTGTGTGTGTGTGTTCGCGCGCGCGCGCGTCTGTGTCCGTGTCTGTGTCTGTGTGTGTCTGTGTGTGTCTGTGCTGCAAAAGCATGGGTCAGGCTGACATCCAGAAAAACTGTGGAGGTCCTTAACAAAACTTTCAAAATCCTGAGAAATATTTCACATCTATTGCAATTTCAAAGATGAGCAATGGCTATGGGATGAGTAATGGGTCTTTTATGGCATTAATCCCACCCTTGGAGAAGGGGGCTGGTTTATCTGGACAAACTATATGCAAAATGTTCAGAATTGCACTCTTGTCAAAACGATTAGCAACAAAATTATCATTAGCATTTAAAATATCACCTGAGTCTCCCTATGCACAGTTATACACTGTAAATGGCTTAAGGAATTAATAAATTATTCACAGGAAAGAAAAATTTCAGAAAAGCCAAGCTCACATTTCTAAAGTGATTTATTTTCCTAAAAATCCATGTCATTAGGTGTCACATCAGTTCTTATACTATTTTTGAAAATTACTTAGATTAGTAATGAAAAAAACATCAATGCCTTTGTACACAGAAAATACCTGCCCTACCTTGTCATTTGGCGTCTTACTGTGAAGTTTTTCTGAGAGAGCAACTTGTGATTGATTGATTCAATCCAAACACTGACTGCAGTAAACGCCAACATGAATGATATGCAGTCTACCATATGGAGCCATGTGTGAACAAAAATTAAACAGGATACAAAATTTTGAGTGTTAGGAACAACTATATCTAAAGTAAGTCTTTAATATCCCCTATATAACAGAAGGTATTCATAAAAGTACTTTCACTTTTATTTGTGGACTTGTTATTTTCTTTAGGTTTTCTTGAGGGCTTAATTTGATGTCTGAAAAATACATGCTGATTTGTTACTCTGGGAAATACTGAGACTTCTTAAGCCACCACCAAAGCAGGGAGTTCAATTTTAAACTAACGGATAAATTTAGTGACATCAAAAGAAACTGTGATGTGGGGAACCAATGTAAATGAAGATATGCAGCTAGGTACTGACCTGTATATATCAGTTTCTAATTGTAGGTAATCAAAATAATAATAAAAAAAAAGTTGTTCACCAAACATTCATTCTTGCTTTGGCAAACAATATTAGAGAGGGACAAAATAGTTCTCAAAATCACTAGAATTCTGACTTATATGGAAAAATTGTATTCAAAGCATTTTCCTATCCATGCTTACTAGGGAGAATTAGCTTATAAATACAAGAAACAAAAGTATAAAAAGTGAAGAAAAAGTAAGAAAGACAAAGCTAGAGCTCCTCCTACCTCCCCTTTACCCTCTCAAACCTCACTACTGTTTAAGGCATGTGGAACAATGTGTGATCACAGGGATAGCTTGCTATCAAAAAATGCTAAAAATATGGAGAGAAACATATTCCCAAAACTGAGCTTTTCGGTTAGAAACACTACTAATACAGTCTCTCTCCTTCATCAGAATTTTTTTTTTCTGGGAGTTGATGCCAAAAATTGAAACCAGACTAAAAACTCATTGAGGAGAAAATGTTATTACCTCCCCAGCCACCCACTGGCTGTTCAAATAATATTGTATATATCTGTGCACTTCTGCATATTTATTGAATTTGTCAAGTTTTTGTTCCCAAGTAAAACTTATTGGCCCTGTCAAAAGTTCACCAGCTGCACAAGTGACTTTGATGGCCTGAGGAACAGCCCTGGCGTTAGCGTCATGGAAGAGCCTGTGGCTTTCCTCTCCCTTTTCCAGCTGAGATTGGTATGTTGATGCATGGGGCCCAGAGAAGATACAGAAGGAGGGAAATTGAAAAAATAATAAACAATAAAAATATAAATTACAGAAAGCGCTCACCAAGCCATCCTGGTTTTATTATATGGCCTTGAGAAGGAATTTTGTATTTTCAATCAAACTATGTGGAATATGCATTGTAAACATTCTGCACCCACTGCTCAAGGTTTCTATGGCTTAGCAGGAGAAGAGCTAATAGGAATGTAGAGTGGTTTGCTACATAAGCCTTGTAGTGTGGCTGGTGGGCTGTCTCATGGAAAGAGTAGGGTTGGCAGGTACCACCTCTTCAGATTGCAGAGGATGGGAGCAGGACTGAGGGGATCTGGGGCCCAAAACAGAGAATTGGGCAGAAAAGCCCCTTTTGTGGGATGGTAATGAACAGCACCACCACTACTAACATCTTAGGAGGGGCATCTCTCCCCAAGACAGGGAGTGAATGGGAGAACAGAGAATGAAGACTTTGATTAAAAAAGACTAACCCACATTTTTACTTATGATTTAGAGGGCAACACTAGACATACCTACTGTGGCAGTCATTTGCGACTTGAAGGTCTCACATGATACAATTAGAAAGTGAGGGGCAGAAAAAATGAAGGATGTAGACAAACAATACACTGTAACAGACAGCAAATGTGACAGGCTAGAAATGTTCAACCTGTGGCTGCTCTCTCATGTTTGTACTTACACAATGGTTTTCCCGATGTGCTTAAATGACTTCTCCACAAATTCACGGACGCTGTGGACCTCCCCAGTAGCTATGACAAAGTCCTCAGGCTGTTCAGTTTGCAACATCAGCCACATGGCCTGCGGAAACATAAACAAAGTCAGAGTCAGTGCACGAGTAAGTGGCCCCTTTGGTACATGATACTCTATTACTGCATTTTTGATTTGGAAATAACTACACATACACACACGTACCCCAAGCTGGGGAAATTAGCAGTTTCCTTACACAGTGGCTCTTAACCAGTTCAGTGCAACTCTGAAATCAGTTCAATTATTTCTTATTACAGAAAACAACACTGTATTTGACTTTCAATTTGTTTCACAGCAGGGGTTTCTGCAGGGGAGACTTTAATATGTTTACTTTTGAACACTGAGACTTGGTTTAGTGCTCAAGAGCATGGATTCACTTGTTTAAAGCACTGCATGAATTGACATCGATATATAGAAAAGAATAAAATTTTGTAATGTTTCAGTCCAGAGTACTGTTGTCTGTCTGTTACAGAACGATGTCAGATATCCTGAAGCATGAAAATATGGATCCTTTTGGCTCTTTCTTCTCTCATATTTGTTTCTCGTAACTGGAGATTTAAAAGGTAACTAAGAATGTTCAATGGTGTACTTAACCAAATTAATCTGTTTTCTCTGCTGAGTATGTGCTGAATGTTACATATTAAAGCACTGTAGAAGAACTTTTCTCTTTTGACACAGGATCATAGAAAACACTGGTGAAAAAAGCAAGACAACCATCAATATCACTTTCAGAGAACTGTTTGTGCAGCAAAAAGTTTGCACCATGTTTTGAAGCAAAACTTCATGGGATTGTCAACATATTTGCATTTCAGGCAAGCAGGTTTAATTCCTGCCAGTCTTTCACAGAGTTCCCTCCCACAAAACAAGTAATGATGGATGGATGAGTGCCATCTCAGAGGGCTGGCCAGCTAAGTCAGCATGAAAACTGGAAAGCAGATGGAAAAAGAGGCATGCAAAGACACGTGTGACTTGTCTGAGGTATCACAGCATGTACATTTCAGTCTTCTAAAGTGCAAGGCACTGCTGTAGTGACTGGACTATTTGACTGCATTAGAGCTGTAGGTGGACAGAATAATTCTTACTTTAGATCAATCAAAATGATGCAAACACTTAATTTCCTTTGGAGAGGAAAAGGGAATACCTGTATGGCATGATCCTCATTTAATAAATAACCAAAAAAGGAAAACAAAATAATTCAACTCTCTCTCCATATGGTAAAAAGGACTGTCATCCTCTCGCAGTATAATCCACAATGCTATTTGCATTGACCTCTTCACATCAGCTTTAAAGAAAACAACTTTAGTAGGTCCCTTGATGGTAGTGGATACTCTGCAAATCAGATTAATAAAAGCTTTGGGACAGCTCAGTTTCTCATGGTAAATACCACCTGAAATATTCAATTTTCCCCCCCTATTCTTAATAAATAAGTGTCCTGCATAGCAAGGCAATACATTCTGCTTATATGCTTCTATTTGCAAGTCATTTTTCTTCCTAGTTATTCCTTTATGCATCTTCCAAAGTTTTGACAAGATTTTATTAACATGTTCCTTTTGAACCTTTTTGCTTCTTCAGTGTGCATGGAAGGCTGGGTTTTGGGCAACTGCTGTGTAAGTCCTTGACATTAATTGTGCTTTAGGGAGATGACCCGCTGGGCAGGACAATGGCAGCAACTTTATTTTTTCTTTCCAAGCCTGAACATCCTAGCCAATGACGCAGAAATACCCAACTGGCTGATGAAACTCCTCTTGTGGGGAGGAGATGTCTTAACTTGTATCTCTCATATGAGCTTTCTTGAACACTGGGGTTTCCCTGCTGATTTGAGAGGTCACCATAAATCTCCAACTCCTGTTTCTTCATGACTGGACAAGCTTGCAGGATTTACAGCAGTAGCAGCTGCACAGAAAGGTAATAGGAGTATTTAAAATATCTAAAATAAGTGGTTGATAGTTCTGGTTCTCATCGCCTAGTCCTTGATTTCACAGACCTTCAGCTCTCAGTAAGCAGTCCAGCTGAAAACAAAATGCTTCTTCATATGAGAGGGCATTATTCAAACAAAAAAGGATTTCCAAGATTAGACAACCAGTCAGACAGAGGCAAAACTTCTCTGGATTTTAGTGGGTGTTTCCTGTATATAATGAACTCAAGTTCTCGCCTTGACATAGTGTCAGTTACATTTGAGAGAGATGAGACAACAAACCCTCATGTATTGGTAAAAATCACCCCTTACCCCCAAATGCCACATCAGTTGACTGCATATGCAATATTAGCATAAGCACCTGCTGTTTACTATAACCTTTGGTAAAGTAGTATTGAGATGTTTAAGCAGAGGCAGGATCAGACTCCTGGCAATTTTTTGTCACCTCTCCACTTTTAAACACCTCAGTATTGTAATTCATTGGACACAATTTTAGTGCCAGCGCTTATACCATGACATTCAACAATCCTGGGAGTATTTAAAATATTTACTCATTACTTTTGCTTAGTAATAAAAAAATTAGCATTGAAAGTTTCTGTTCGTGCTAAAATGTGCACTACATTGAAGGAGACACCTACAAAATAATAACAAAACCTCAGCATATGACAATGTGTCCAACCAGGTTTTATGCATTTGGGTGTACCAACTTTAATCTACCATTGCAAAAAGCAAGCAATCACTGTCTTAGAAATACAACTTAAACAGTAAAGTTCTACAGGAGCAACTCAGCAATGATCAAACAATGCAGACAGAGTTGCTAAAAGCAATTTTTGCCTCAAATCCTAGCAGGAAAGAATGTTTAGATTAATGATTACTTGAGAATCTATCACTGCTGCTTCTTTTATTTTTTCTGGCATTCACAATTGCTGGCACTTACAGTTACCTCAATCCAATCAGGTATTAAAAAAAATTACATGCTAAAAATTACAACGCAAGTGATAGTTCTGCTTTGCTTTGAGGAGGGCGACCAAATGCTGTTGCTGTCTGCGTGAACAGTCTGTAAAAAAATGCCAAGGCAAGCTGTAAGAGAGAAAAACTTGGAAAAAGTTTCACATTCAAATCTATATTTCCACAGGTCCAGCCCATGACAACCAATGAGACATCTGTTACAAGCAGTAGCTATATGCCTTCCCTACAGCAAGTACCAGGAATGTGCTTTCCCCCCCCCCATCAGAATAATAAAGGTCCTTGACCTATCAATTTCTAGGCATTTCCTTTAAGAATTCATATTGTACCAGACTAGGCTGAGAACAAGAGGAAAGGGGGAGATACAGCTCTAGGTTTATTTGTCATTACTGAATGGCTTACTGGTTTTAACAGAGGGGAAAAGCTTTGTTTAAATTTCCACTGAAAGTAATTAATGGTTATTGACTGGCAAATGAAGAACAGGTGACACTCTGAATTAGAAGATAAATGATCTCATGTTCTAGCGTGATAATGGGTTAGTAATTGCTACAAAGCCTCAGCCTGGTGTGTCCCATCATAATGCTAGATCATGTCCAGAACACAAAGGCCTCTGTGTGAGAGGTATTCAGCCGTTCACCTCCTGATACAGCTGCAGAGTGATTTGCTCCATTTATTCTCTGATGGACTGCACAACTGAGGCAAAAGTTCACCCATTCTCACCTTCCTGTTCACATGCTGAACCACATGACCCATGACATGGCTGAACTGGGATAAAAACATTGCCAAGCTTTGGCTCTTGGCTACCTTTTAACCATCACAAGGTCATATATTTTGGGAATTTTTCTGTTGCAGGAATGAAGAATGGTGGATTTTCCTGTATTTCTTTGTAAAGGTTTTTTTTTTATATATGGGCTGGCAACAAGTAAAGAAATTACTTGTGTTCGGTTCTGCCACCCTGTCCCTAATTTTTTGCTCAATCCAGATAACAAAACATGGGCAGATGTTGAAAAGAAGGAGAAAACTACCACGGAAATAATTCAGGATTTGACTTTCTTAGAATAAGACTGTTCCTTTAATGGCAAACATAACGAAACATATTTTTCATATTTGAACTCTTTTTGGCTCTGGTCTAGTGAGTCACGAAGTCTAAAGGCAATACTATGTCATTTACATTTAAAGACAGAAACCTAACTGGAAAGAGATACGTAGCAAGTCTAGCAAGCAGACACACTTTTATGATTATGTGGACTAGGATATCTGTTCTGCATGCCTGCACTACAGCCTCTGCCAAAATCTTTCCTCTTTCATCTTTTCCCTCTTCCCTTTTCTCTATATAAACTCCTGCCAGTAGTAAGCACCGTTTTCAAGCAACATATCCAAAACATGAGCCAGTCTTCTCCCTGCCCAAGTTTCTTTACTTACATAGCATTTGCACCTGGGCTAGAGAGCGGGAAAACCCACGTCTGACTAACACAACTCCCATATAGGTACATTCTGTGCATGCCACTGCTTTTATGGTTGTGATGTGTCTGCTTTTCTCGAGCATCTGGAGTATGTTGTAGATGTGTTTCACCATTAACTTCCAGTCCAGCATCCCAGTGAGAAAACATTTATTAACTGGGCTGTCATCCATGGATAACAAAGACCCGGTAGTTGAGGTTATCTTTAACTCTATATGTTTGAGACTTTTGTTTCACTGTCTGCTCTAGCACTGTGCATTGTTAAAATGGGTACATAGTCAAATATCTTTGCATTCAAGAGAAAAAAAAAATCCAACTTTCTCAGATTTTTCTGCTGTAGAAATAAAGGATTACTTTTTTCTTTTTTTTTTTTCCAAGAGAATAAGGAAAGCCTTTTCATGTGTCTCATCCAATTCAAGATATGACTGAACAGTCACACAGTGGGATAAATTGAAAATGTTCCAGTTGGTACCAGTTACTATTGCCCTGCACTGCTACACAGAATTTTTTCCCAAACCCTATACTCTCAAAAAAAATCTTTTCAATGTATTTCTAGGTGTTATGCTGAGAAATTCTGACTTCTTTGTATTTGCCACACACAGGGGAAAAAAATCAAACCAAATCAGTAATGTTTACTTTAGGGTATAGGACAGAAAGTTGTAGCCTGATGCATGGTGCATTGTCCATGAGTTTCAGAGACAAAGAAGCGGAGACTGGCAAATGTCTAGCTCTATTTATCACTTGCAGAAGGCATGGGTTACCTCAAAACTGTCAACAGTCTAGGAGCAATTTCTGACTAAGTCAGAAAACATCACCACCTGGAGAGACCCAAGAGTACATTATCACCATTTAAAGCAATTCTGTCTTTACAGTATCCCATATTCCATTGTCTAGAAGTAGGCAGAAGCATTCAGTGGGTTGGATATAGTACTCTCTAGTGATCCCAAAAGTAGCTATCCTGCTGGGTTCACCACTGAGAAGGAGAATTGAGCATTCTGGGCCAAAGCATGATGAGCCTTTACAGGGATGTGGCAGCAAAGGAGAACCTTCTCCCCATATGGTGAGCACAAAGGCCTGGCATGACTGCTGTTCCTGTGTGCAACATGAGGGACTGTTCCATTTATGCTACAAAACACAGGGCTATTGTACCACCTCCCTCTCTGCATTGTCCCAACTCAATTGCACTGGCATCGAAAGAAGCTGCTCGGCATCTTCCGTGCTGTGCAACGTGGGGACATGTCATGCCCACGCACTTCCTGCCTGCCTGGGATGTGAAGCAGCTCCAGATGCCACCACCCAGCCCCTCCTGACACAACCCAGCTGACTGGCTGTGGTTTCTCAAGCTGCTACAGGGTTGACCACAATTGATGATCGTGCCTTAGAAAAGTGAGACAGGACATTGACTCAGAGCTCCGAATCCAAACTCACTTCCAGTTTATCTATTTGCTTACTTTTGGAGGGGCACAGAAGGAAGAAAAGGTGCTACACTGGCTGAGTCACCTACATCTGATTGACTTCTGTGACTGTTAAAAGCATAGGTGTGTACTGGGTGTACCCAGTAGGCATGAGAGGGTGTTATACATGGAGATCATCTAAAGACACAGTGATATGTACACATAATACACAACAGAGGGAAAAAAAAATATCCTTACTCATTTTCAGCACACAACAGAGGCATGGCACACAGGGCTGAAAAACACTAATGAAGCTAAAGTGCAGCAAAAAAAGTCCTGTGATCAGAGTTAAGTGTAAGCTGCCTTTGCCTGAAAGCCAACATACAAAAGTGTTGGGCATGATCCCATGCTCTCTGCCACAATGGGAGCTCAGTCTAGAGCAACGACTATTGCTTTAGTACTTGTTTCTGACAATGTTATAGGTCAAGGCAAGCACGGCAGGGAGGATCTTGCCAAAGAAAACCACAGGGATGTGCTGCCAGGCATGCCAATACTCCCAAAAAGCCAGTGACAGCAGGAATATGGGAGTATGCATAATCAATGTACTGTTGTGCTTTTTTCCCCATAAATTACAACCCTTCTTGCTCAGCTACTTAAAAAGTAAGGGTGCACACCCATTAAGTAAGAGCCTTACTATGCTGTTATAATTTGTATTTGAAAGGCAAACTGGAGTTCAGGATTAAGGTCATTGTCTATCATTGCAATGAGTGACACTTTTCATATGCTCAATCCTCTCGCAAAACCTACAGCAAAAGAGGCACTGCCCAAGAAGAGCAGGACACATGCCTCTTCCTTTCCTCTGAAGAGTCATCATCCTGTTTTCTCAGATTACTAAAAATCACAGTGTTGGTGCAAGATCTCAAGGAACATCCATTCATGGAAAAACCTTTCTGAACACCATTTAAGTATCTATCAGATCTCATCAGTTTAAATACATTTTGATATACTTCTTCCTTAACAGTGTAATGCTGAACATAAGGACTCGAAAGTCTGTGTACAAAGTTTTTCCTTTAGCGTTGTCCTTTCTACTCATGCAGAGGAGACATTCAGTGCTTCTGACATGGCAGCTGCTTCCATTCAGAAGAGCAACGTTTGCAAATCACAGACATCACTGACAGAAAAAATACAAAATGAGACCAGATTTGAGATGAAAACATTTTCCTCTGAGAGAAAAACCACATCATTTGATAAGAAACAATGGAAAAACCATCATGGAAATCCCAAGAAAGTAAACAAATAACAAGTCTCCTAGGGTATAGGTACAGAGATAGTATGTTGTGACTCATTTTATAAACTTCCTCACAGATTTTCGAAGTTACAGTTGATAAATTGTCACAGAAGCAATTTGAAATGTGTTTGCTGATCTATTTAAATCCTATGGTTTGGCTCTAGATGTGAACTTGTTCAGAGCTGAACTGTGTTCAGATCCATGATTTTTTCTTTCAAGTTAAAAGAGTATAGTTGATACATTTAAAGATAATAATCAAACAATTATAAAGTTACTAAGATAATAAAATACCTGATAATCTTTGTGGAGCATCTCAAAGGAAAACAATATCAATGTCTTCTGAAACAAAAGCCCTCACATCTGTAGGAAATACTAGGAAATACTGTCTAACTTTCCTCTTGCAAGCAGATAGGCCAATTGTTTTACAGATCTCAGGGAGGACTCGTGAAACTTTAGTAGGCAGTTTTATTAATAAAACCCACAAGAATTATAATCCAGATAAACCTTAAAGGTCAACCTTCCCTGTTAATGCAACATGATGTTTCTCACATGCATCTTGGTTAAACACAAAGTTCTCATTGTATTATCAAAAACTAGATTACCCCTTTTTTTTCCTTGTGTCACTGAATGTCAAAATATTGTTCTTTCAATACATGGAAGTATTTGTATACAGTTTTATAACTGATCTTTAGTTGCTAGCTGGAGGCAAAAAAGAAACAGTAAAGCTGCTTGTTGGGAAACCTCACCAACAATGACAATTAATATAGTCCTTTTTTCCTGCCAAAAAATTTTGAACAGATTTTTACGTCCACAATGGTTTGTTTATTCTTCAAACGGTTAGATTAGAAGTGACATATGTGACACAAAGTAACTTAAATGAAAAGATACAGAAGGGATGCATATATGCTCTGTTTCTTTCATTTTAATTTTTTGAGGATATTGTCACAATTGCTAAGAAAGAGCTGCCTTAAATTCTGTTTAAGAGAAAGGGAAAGAAATTCAAAGCAAAACAGAGGAAAAAAATTGAATTGCACCAAGTATGTGTGAGCTTTAACCACTCAGATTTGTATTACGTAGTCATGAATATAGAACAAATACATGTTTCTCAGGCTCCACCTAGCAGATATTTGACCCACTTCCACCTCCCTTTTTACTCTTACAGAATTAATTTTCCCTGCTATTTTTTTATGAATGAAAGACAAAATGCCTCTTCACAAAGAAGCAGACTCACATTTGACAGGATTACTCACTGCTAAAGTAAAGGGTTGTACCCAGGTTGTGGTGAGGGCAGAGAAGTCTTAGGGACCCATGCCAGGAAGGGCTGGTTGGGGCCATGATCCAACCACAAGAAAACAGACTAGGCTTTCAAGTCAAGTACTGGCATGTTCACTGGAGCAAAACTATCAGCCTCAAAATAATGAGCACAATGTAGATATTGATCACAAATTGTTTACAGTGGAACATTTGACTGTAAAAAGATCTTGGTTCCTGCTTCTGACACCTGTTTACCTCCTATTTCCTGAATTGCTCAGACACTTACAGCTAAGCACAAGCTGACGTGCTCCTTTTGATGGAGGTCAGAGGAACAGCATGATCTATGGATCAAAGTACTACTGATCTCCACAGGATCAAAAATGCTGTTGTCCATACCGTGATTCAGAAAATTACATTATCTCCCCAAAGGTTCCTTTCCTTTCCTCCCATCTGTCAGCATTGCCTTTTCAGCTCCTAGCTTCTCCTCTCAAGGTTTGTAGGTCTGCAGGGATCTGCCCATGTCCTATCCAGTAATGGGCCCTGACTCAGGTTAAACCACTAGTCATATTGTAAAAAAGTGGGAAGAGCAGCAGAGAACTGCCAGAGCACAGGCAGATAGGCTCAGAGATAATAAATCAGCACTTTATAATGTTTATACATGTCTGAGGGTATAACTGGGAAGGAAGAAGAGCAAACTTTTAAGATAGTTACAGTAAGAAAGCAAGAGCACTGAGAAAAAAATTTATGAACAAAATTATTTAAAAAAAAATAAAATGCAGGGAGTGAGTTAACACCATAAAATTAACCTGAAATCTTATTTTATAATTTATATTTCCCCCTCAAATTTTCAGACCTGTTTCTTCATGCTTTTGAACATTGATGCATATTCTCCTCAAACTGCTACCAATTTCCAAATGATGTTACACTCCTAAATATTAATCTAAACCGAATTATTTATTTATTAATCTAAACCAAAATATTAATTTGTTCCTCTTCAGGAAAACATTTACTATCGATTGGGTTCTTAAAAATTAAGTTATCCTTGTCTGAATAATCTGTGCAAATAAGTACCCCAATACCTTAAACTCATCATTGAACTTTGCTTTCTGATTTTATTCCAGTTTTCAGTGCACTGGAGTTGGAGATAAAAAAGATTTTCACCATTATGGTACTGTTACTTACAACACAGTGGTAAAACTGTACACCAGTCACTGTTTTACTAACTATAAAAGCAAGAAATCACCTGAAAAAAAAAAAGACACTAAACTATTCTCATTCCTGGTTACGTGGATATTTTTCTTTAACAGAACATTTCAGGTGACAACACTTTAGAATTTGATGCTAAATTCTCTTGGCTGAGCACAGACTGAGACAAGCACGACTTGGATGCCTCGGGGATACGGTAATGAAATACAGAAGGATTTATTTTCTTTTTTATTTTTACCTCATGTCACAAGTTCAATTTTAGGCCAACAGTACCCAAAACGGCCACCATGTGATATAGCAGCTTATGCAAAGAGTCTGGCAGTTTAAACCCAAGCCCTGGGACAGAGGAATCTGCCTCCCAGACTTGCTGCCACAGTGTCAACATCACTGTTGCTCTGACCAAGTTGCTCTGTGCTCGTGGTCATATACCTGTTCATGGTCTATGCCATGTTAAATTTGGGCAGGGAAATCTGAGCTGGAAAAAGACAATGGTGAAACAATTTCAGAAACCAAAGGATGCGTTTTGGAAGTCTGGCTGTGCAGTGCAGATGTGAAACGGCAACATGAAGATTTCTTTTGAGCATGCTCAAAAATACATTTGGAGGGCATTTTCACATTGACCTTCCCTTGGCTTGTTCTGGTCTTTCTGTTTCCACCGTCATTAGTAATTACTATTTCTGCAACAGCAGTTAGTCGTACCAAATCCGAAGTCAGGGAAAGGGAAGGATCTGCATTAAAACCATAGATACTGCTGCTCTCCATGGGCTAGTGTCAGAAAGGAATACAAAATTTTATTCAGTTTGTTCCCAGCAATAAATACAATCCTGGCATCCTGGATAAATCCTTCACATAACAGCATGTGTTCTTTTATGCACCCTGGGAGCGATTCTATTTAAAGCCATGGAATTGTGGGTGTGAGACTGTAAGCACATCCACTTACCCAAAACAAAATTAAAACCTGCCTTATATTAGAGTCAGGAGAGCTGTTACGAAAAATGCAAACCATATGAAGTTTTAAGTGTACTTATGTTTTTTATCTGTCTCTGTGTAGCATATACAATTGACTTTCACTGCCTGAGATGAAGTGATGACAAGTGTTTTACCATATTATTACAGAATACCCCAGTAGCATTATCACACTTCAACTTTTGCTTGCAATAAATCTCTGCTGCATGCATGTCAGAAGTCATTGCTCATATCACATCCAGACAAAGTAAGGGCCCCCCCTCCCCAGTGGACATGAACAAGACTCCACACACACGAGGTATTCCGCCATTAAGGCTGGAATAACCCCCACAGGTCAGACACCGGGAACAATGTTCCCACACGCATTACTTGGCAAGGGCCAGAGTCTGTTCTCAGGCAAATAGCAGTGGCACAGGAATGAGTCATTGCAGAATGCAATGGATTTATCACCACAATGACACCATCATCCCTTATATGCTGGTTTCCGTGTGCAAGTCTCATTCCTTTTTTTTTTTTTTGTTCTTCTTCTCAGAGATTTATAACTCAAATGCTGAAACTTATTTCACAGGAACATAATTATGTGCTCTGTATAGGGTTTTTTTTAGTAGTTATACCATAAACCATATTCTAATTGCAAGAGTCCAGCTTTAGGTCCAGCTTGTTTATCAGTTTTGGTTTGGTCCAAGCAAGTGATGAGCAGAAGCCATCTCTTATGTCCCAATCTCAGCAGTGTTAATGAATCTCTTTGGGGCCTTCACTAAAGCATTTAATCTTACTATCTAAATCTTGATGTCTAAAGCTGGAGCCATAATATTTATGCAACTAGAGTGCTGTAAGAAACTTTAGGGCAGCAGAGACATTTCATGATGAAGTGCGTTATTAGTTATAGGATTAGATATCTTTGCACTGTTATAGTGAAAGGTGGGAATTCAAATGTTCTTCCCAAATACTGACTAGCTCTGGACTAATTAAAACAAATTAGTGGAGCAAGAAAATGCAAGGATGAGAGCACACAGAAATCACTGTTAGTTTACACTCTCCAAAACGTAACAAAATAGACATTTCTTGAGGCAGTGCACATTTCTCTCATGATACAAGAGGTAAGTAAGAAAATTACTCAGAGGACCAAGATACTAATAATCAAGTTACAGTGATTTCTTGGTGTCTTTTTCTCTCTGCATAAACTTCAGAACAATAAATGAAGGAAACCTGGAAATTAACTCTTTGAATATTTTCCCATAGGAATGAAGTTCATCCTGCAAACCATGCCTGATTCTGGCTTCACATGAAGTTAATTTCATGAATTTCTACAGCCTATCAAAACAAAAGAGAGGAAAGTTGTTCATGTTAATGTAAGTAGTTCTCTGATGCTGCAGTACTTTCTGCATTTGACCCAAGAGATAGTTGTAAAGCAAGGCATGAAATAAACTGTTGCAGCACATGGTAAAATAATAACTAAACTTATAATTAAACCTCCTCACTTAGTATTCTTCTCCTTTTTGTCACAAAGAAAATACCAAAGCATGAGACCATGTGGGAAGGAAAGAGAATAAAACCATCTTGCTGCACATCCCAGAGAAATATCTAAAGCCTGAGACTACTGTAGTTAGACCTCCCTTGAATTCTGCCCTCTCTAGCTGCCACCTTTCCCCAGTCCCCACGCTGACCCCCTGAATCAAGCCAGATGGGACTGGCAGAGACATGTCAAGGAAGTGCTGAAAAGGTGACTTGGGTCTCTGGCAGCTAGTCTGGAGCTCATTTCTATGCGAAATCTCTGGGGGTTGCTGCTTTGCAATTTCTCAGGAATGTTTAATTCTCCTCATCCCTTTGCTGAGTCTCTCTGGAGAGGTCATGGAGGCCTGTGACATCCCTGGAGGGCACTGCCTAACTAAATTAGCATGAGATAACTTTGGACTCTCTTCCAAACAAGAAAATACAAGGGAGAGAATTTCATTAAAAGCAGAAGACTAGGTGATCCAAGTTAATCCCAGCCCAGAGCTGCTGCAGAAATGTTCTCTGTTTATATTTTGACTTTACTCTCTGTTACAGAGTTCACTGACTATAATGGAAGCTGTGTTAAGTGCACAACTTGACCTCAGTTGACCAAATCTTAGTTTCATAATAAAGACAAAAAGTGGGTTAGGCAGCTCTAAAAGGTCTGATTAGTTACTGTTTTGCCTTTTGGTGTGTGTGTGACTATGTAGGGCACTGAGTGAATAGTAAAAGATAAACATTGATGTACTTCATCCTTTATATGAGCTTTTTAATCAGGAAACGTGAACTCCTTCATATGCAACACTATTATAATACATACATGTATAGGCTTAGAAGTCATTAGCAAAGCAAATACAACCAAGTCCCAAACTTGCATTTTGAGTTTTTTTTAATGACTTGTGTACACAAAGTTTTATTTAGGTTCCTTCAATGGATGATGAAAAAAAGACAACTTGGAGAAAGGGAATTTCAACATGTGCACATTGTTCTGCACTAGTGTTTCCCATTCAACTCAAGGGCAGGGTAAGACACAAAGATAGATCAACACACTCAGCAATATCCCACCTCATCTTCCAGCAGTGGAGCATTTACAGCAAACGTGACAGCAAATAGCTCCAAAACAAGGATTTGATTGTCTATATACAAACAGGATGGGGAGCAAATTAGAAATTTTTCACTTGGGCTGAGGTTTTAACTGCTGACTCTGGGGAAACAGAAGATGAAATAAAAATGTATCCAAAAAACCTCATTGCCTGAGCTTGATCTAATGGAAAAACTGGGCTAGTGAGACTCAGGAATTTACACTTCGAAGTATTATTAAATATATTGATAGTAATAAAGTAAGACCACCTAACTTAGCCCAATATGAATGAAAACCACATTATTCTTACTAACTTGAGATTAGAAAGTTAAATCTTACTCTATTAAATACTGTTTATAAGGCAGTCTGGCACAACAGCGTGCTTTGGCTATATTGGGACAAATACTCCTCCTTCTGAGAAGACAAGAAGAAAAGGAAAAGGTACAAAAGTTCATGCAGTTCACATTAAGGACAACCCAATATGCTCTCTCCCTTCAGGAAGGAAATATTAGCATGGCCCCTTAGCTACACTCTGAGGGCAATGATCTGCTGGGAAACATGACTTCAAGTCGACAGATCTAGGGGCACCAACAGGTTAAACCAGGCTTCTTACTCCTGTCATAATTGTCTCCTTTTCACGGAGGAACTGCTGCTTTTTCATGGTGCCACTGAGTTTTACATGCACAGTTAAAAAGCCAATTTTCCCACTGAGCTTTTCCAGAAGAACTGAATGTCTGTTTAGTAAGTGCTTCTTCTAGTCTTCCTCAGAAAGATGAAACAATACACCAAAGGAGAAAGTTATTGCAGCATGGGAGAGGGACTGGAGAAAATGCATGAGAATCAGCTCTTCCTTCGACAGTGAATATTCCTACCCACTCCCTAAAGCCTTCCTCATCACCAAAATCATACCTTGAAATCAGGCATGTGGGCCCAAATCCAGCCCCCCTGGAGTCAGTCAAATCTTTGCTACAGACTTCTGTGAGGATGGAATTTCATTCTGTGTGTAGGGGCCTGTCACAGCCAAAGGCGAAAAAAAGGGTGTTTTCCATGCAGGCTCTGCTTTTCTACTTTTGTGCCCCTTGGGAAACTGATGCAATTAGATCCCTATTATTATACACTGGAAGGATATATTTGGCACAGCATGTGAGTTTATGTACTTAAAAAAGTTTACGCACTTAAAAAACGGAGGGAAATTTTAAATATAAGTTACTTTTCAAACAGCAGACTTTATATATAAACAGTTCAGAGCTGCTATAGTCTGGTAAGTGAATAATTAGGGGGAAAAATCATATGAAATGTATGATTAGCTGGCAGAGAAAGATTGCTTAAATAAGATTCTAACTCCTTTTAAATGCCAAAACAAGGGAGAAGAATTTATATTTGTGTCCAAAAAACAAGCAAACTAACTTCAAATATTTGAATGAGAACCACAAGGAAGGAGACTTTAATTTACAGCTATAGGCTTTTGTCTTTATTGTAGGGCTTCCTGGGAAGGAGAAAATAGGAAAATTAATCCAAATAAACTGGAGGTGTGAGCTCAACAACTCTACATATACATGCATTAAACATATCCTTTGTCAGAATGAGAGTCCTCCCTTTTATCTATCTAATTGAAGACACTCTGGTCCTGAATACAAGCCCACATTGGAGTTTAATGCAACTGAACTGATTTACTTTAGTATTTCATTCAGGCTGATTTTCCTGGACCAGATCCATCAGCATACTGCATTGTGAGGAACAACATGTATGGTGAGGGGTAGATTCATGGAGTTCTTACTATAAACACTGATTTTTTTTTTTGTTTTCTTGATCTAAAGACAGCTCAGCTTGTGTTCTGTTTCCTTTAAAATGTACTTTCTCCCCAAGTTTTAACTGGATACATGAGTTTGCAATGTCCTAAATCACCAGCAACAATATTTTGAAGTATTTACCAAATAATCTGTTTTATCTCCTGAGAAAGCAGCAAGTCAATGATGAATGCAAAGGATCTTTCCTTGCATTTTTAAATACAGCATGCACAGGAGAACACACATGCATACTGTATGTCCATCCTCACATGGCATATGAATATCCTAGTAAGTCAATTTGTCTGTAATGTACTTGCAGATATTTCTGGGTAAAGGTATCACAGAAACCCAAATAATTTTCATCACATCTGAGCTTTTACATGCCTTACCAGAACAGGCCTAGATAGAGAGGAATGACTTTGTCTTTCTGTCACAGGGCAAGAAAGGAAGATGCCTTTTTTCCACCTCCCCCAGCAATTCAATGCCTGGAGGAGGCACAGGAAAGAAACCATGGTGACCTCTCTGAACTTAGGGAAACAGCTGCCAACTCAGCAAGAGTAGCATTGCTGATGGACTGTAGTACCTACCGCTGGAAGAAGCCTTTAAGTCAGCTCTCTCTCTTTTTTTTTTTCTCCTTTGACATCCTCTACCCCTAAATTATACAAATAGAAGAGCAAGAGAAGACTTTGGAAACCTTGGGAGTCAGCTTGTTATTAAACTGGGTAAAGAAGTTGCCAAGTTAAAGTTTCCAGTTATCCAAACAAAATCAAAGCAATATAATTGCTGTATTGAGCAAGCAAGGCATAACTTTGTTTAAGGTATGATTTATGCATTATTCAACTTTCTTGAACACTTTGTCTTTTAACATATTAATGTTATTGCTCTCTGAATTCAAACTTCTAAAAAAATGTTTACACTTCTCAAAAAGATTTAAACTTGGCAGACGTGCAACAAACCTATGCCTCATTTGTAAAGGAAAATTTCACACAAAAGGAAAATCCTGACTTTTCTAATTCTCACTTGAAAGGTAGTTTTGAAAGTTTCTAGCCAGTTAACACAGTAGCGTCCAGGAACAAATAATTTCCTCTACTTTTGAGAAAATGAAACTATTAAAAGAAAGCAAAATAAGGAGAGATGGTGAAGGGAATTTTTACTTTTTAAGACTGAAAGTGTTAGAATGTCAGAAAACCAGAACACAGATGACATCCTGATCATGAATACTTTATTACATGCGTTTAACCTTAGGCATCAAAGGGGACTCATGCATATAGACGTGGGAAAATACACCACGGGTTCTAGTACCAACACCACACAGAGACGCCTCACGACACTGAATCATGACAGCTGGTCAGTTAAGGTTTGTTTTTGTTTTCCCTGACATGAAGCTAAAGAAACTGTATCATCTTAAGACTCTGCATGGAGAGCTTTAAGTGAAAGCACTTGTGATGGGCTAAGATCTCACAGTGAATCTGCTGTCTTGGCTCAGCTACATGTAAAAGGCAACATGTAACTTCCTTAAGTCCCTGTTCTTCTGGTTTCTTCTCTTTCTTTTTCTTTTTTTTTTTTTTTTTGGCCCAGCCCAAAATCCAGGAGAGTCAAACACAAGCCTTGATTTCACTAAATGGGGCTCCAGGTAGAAGCTTCTCAGACCTTTAAAGAAGTAGTTTAGGCTCTGCAATTAAAGGAAAGAGTTGATACAGGGATCAGAAAAAAGGCAAATGAAGAGGGAGAGGGAGGAGAGAGGGAGAACATTTTCTGGCATCTGACCCAGGTTTAAAACTGTTTCGTTTTCTTAAACAAAACCAAAACACTCCTCTAACTTTGGGAAATCCCTAGGAAAACAACAAAAACATTGTTTCAGAAGGCAATTACAGTTGCTAAAATGACACATCATTTATGAATAGAAGTACTTAGAAGAGAGTAAACTAATTCTTAATGAGAATAGCAAACACACACTGGACCTAAATTTGCTGTTTCTTTGGCACTGTTACATTGACAATTAAATTATTCAAGATCTGCACTACTGTAACAAAAAGCAGAGCCAAAACCACTATTTCCATCAGTGACAAATACTTAAATCCTAACTGCACAGAAGTCTTAATAAAACCACAGAATGAATGATTTAACCAGTAAATAAAAGATAGACTGACCAATCAGAAAATTCCTAATAGTTGTAGGAGTATTAGTAGTAACAATAATAATAATAATGAAAACGTTGGTGGCCATATATTAGAGGCATACATTAGTCAGGTTCAAAAGGATGCCTCTGTCTATCAGGTGTGTAAGTCAAGAATTTTATTCTTATCTTGTTAAATGTTATCTACAAAAGCATAAAGCTGAAGATATGCTTCCAAAAGCTCCTGTTGTTAATTAGTAAATTTACAAAGACTAATGTGTCCACTTTAACAACATCCCAATAGTACTGAGAGAGAAATAGTAGCCACTAAAAATCAAACAGTTCACAAGAGACACTTAAAACTGTATATTGTAATGAAAAGTCCATTCTTTAGTATCTGGTAAAAGTAATGCCCTTTTTTATGATCAAGGTCAGATTTAAGGCTTTCCCTGCCATCACTTTAAGGATTCCAGTTTTGAAAGCAAGAGGATAAATACTTCAAATTGCATTTTCCTCCAGTCTCCTCTACTGTACAGTCAACCAAGTTCACATTAGAAAACTTTTCCTCTCCTTTTACATATTTAGTGTAAAACTGACACATGGCACTAGATTTTTCATCTTGTTTACTGATGAAACAAGGCTTATGCACTTCACATGCATACAGTTTCATGTCCAATAACTCCTGGTTTCCTACTGCCTTATTTCCATCAAAATTTGGCAGAGGAACAGTAGTACAAAAATATTAAATTACTGCGAGTCTGGCTGAACTAGGAGTTGATAAAGAGAGAGATACCTTGTTAGGTCACTGAGGGAATGGCCACAGGAAAGAAATATTACAAAGGATCAGAATGCATGGGAAACTTCAAGCAGAGGTCGCAGCTCATTAAATACTAGTGACCCAACCACATGTTATAAAGCAAATGGCTTGTTTACAGAACTACATCTTCAAAAAATTAGGTTTAGACTTACCAGCTTTGGAGAAACACTGTGCAGCAGCACAGTCTTCGGATTTATTTGTTTCCTTTTAAATGTTGTCGGCTTGCATAACAACTAACACATAATGATAATTACAAATGGACAGGCTGAACCCACCTTGCCCAACACACCTAACCAGCAGTTTGAAATTTTCTGTGAGCTTCCCCACTTGCTGTTCCTATTCTACCAAAGCAAGTGCACAGGATGCTGGCACGGGAACACTTTTTCCCTTCCAGCCAGCTGATACTTCAGCATCAGTGTCCCAAAGAGCAGAATGACTTAGCAAAGGCTGAGGGCAGACATGGCTGGTCTGGAAGGCCACAACAATTGCATGTTGCTTCCTCCAAGGGTTAAACAAGAAAATGTGCTTCTGTCTTCTCATTGCAGTGCCCCGTCTTATCACTTCAATCCTGCTCATAGCATCTGCTTCCTCGACCTTGATTCAAGGCAGCATAACACATCAATGGGGTAGTTCTAAATATGACACTGGGGGGGCACCCAATACCCTCCCATTCCAAGTGGATTGACATGTAGAAGTTATTTTCAAGGGCATGAGAAAATGAAAATAAGAAAATGTGGGCATTTCAAACTATTTTTCATTTCCTAGTTGAGAGAGATCACTTAATTCCCTTGTACTGCCCAACTCAGCCCAGATACACAGAAAACTCTCAGTGACAACAGTGCTAGAGGTTGTACCCATGGCTCTGCCCGTAGCAGCTTGGCTGGTCAATGGGAGTCTATAATGTCCTGCAACCACAAGGGGAGAACAAATACCTGCCAAAGTCCCAAATAAACTGTCATCAAGGCACTTGGATCAGCCTTGATCTCACCAGCAGACATTGCTGCTCAACTGGAACACAAACTCTTTGTACATGTGCCAAGACATTTCCTTTCTTAATTGAAGTAAAAAAAGTCCATATATGTGGGTCTCTAAAGGAACCCATTTTTAACTTGTGCAATCCCAATCTACTCCATTCTAAACACACTCTAAACACACCTTCAATCATGACTCAGACCCAAGAATGACACTGAGGAAGAGGAAGGATGCACCGCAGCATGAACACTTGCTAATCCAGCCAGTTACTGTGGGGTATTGGGCAGGCAGTTAGAGAGACAGAAGCATTGGAGAGTATATCCCATATTTAGGATAAGAGAAAGCTGGCATGTTTTTTATTTTATATCACATTGTGATATCTACCAAAATCCCTTTGAAATTTTTTACCATTAGATACTATTTAGCATTTTACCATGCATCAACAATATGAAGAGAAAGTATTTATAGCTATTTGCAATGGTAAGCTCTATTACTGTCCTATAAAGAGCATTAAGCCACCATCTTTCCATAATCATTTCACAGGTAGTTTTTTTCCATAAGTTTCTTTAGATTTTGTCTTTGTGTGTTCAGTTTGCAGCTCCATGCCATTAGAAGCATATAGATGTCTCTTGGTAAATACTATGTAAATTTGTTCCTATGATTACAGCACTTGCTAAAATGAGCATAATAATTAGGAGGCAATCCTTACTTTATGAATTTTCCATAGCAGGTTTGATGCTCCAAGATAAATCTCCAGTTCTTCAAAATAGCTATGCATGTGCTTAATTTCAAACATACCTTTACTTCACCACAATTAAGCAAAAGACTTGAATACATGCTTGTTGCTTGGAGGGGATTAAATCTGTTGACTTTAATTAGATTTATGTCCAGACTGAAGTTCTTCCCTGTGAAGTATGGTGTTTTGAAAGAGGAAGCACTGAATGAAAACTAAGAGAGACTGTTCAGATTATCATTTGAATATGAAATAATGCTTTAAATTTTTCATGTTCTCTATGCATTAGCTATTTAAGACATTTGTCATAATCCACAAAGAAAAGAGCAAATGCTTTTAATTTATTTAATATTATCAGAATCCATTGTAAAAAAATCTCACACATATCAAGCCTCACACGTAGCAATTCACACTACAAAAAGCAAACTCCTTTCCTTGTGAATTCATTCTAGGAGTAGATATAGAACAACTGTTAGAGATAAAATAATCATATGTTTCTTGTGCAATTACTTGTGGCATTTCAGGACAATGTCTTCACAGACACATGAATATATTTTAAAAGGTTTGGTGGTGACTCTTCCAGGTACATACTGAATTAAGTCTCTTAACAAAATTCTTTTAAAAATACCTCCTAATAATGATCAGTGAAGAAACCTCCAGAAGAGAACTAGATACTAATCGTAATCTGAAATCAGACAGACAGGAAATTGCCGCACCCTACATTAGTGAATGCATCCAGGTCCCATGGTAGTCTTTATAGTGAGTTTAGATTGTCTATGGGAAATGAAATCATGTGCCAAAGGCCAAGTAAACCCAAAATTAAAATTCACAGTAATGTTTCCCAGTTGCATGCATAATCCTGCTTATTGCCTCTTACATCATTATAAAGTGTTCTCCAGAATAAAACAACCCACTTCTGTGTTATGTTTACCACTACACACTACAGGCTGTCCAAGTTTGCTCCAAAGGCCAAATATCACCCACTCAGTTTTAAAAATTGTGCTCGGGGTCATCATTCATGTCTATGTGGTGGTCAAACTCTGGGATACTGCATACCTTGGAATTATCTGCTGCTAATTCCTGGGTTTGTTTCACCATGAGCCCTCTAATTAATTTTTTGATATTATATTCTATATGATGGCAACAGGAACTGCAATCTACATGCTGTTATGGAAATAGAGAAAGGCTCTTCCATTTCGTAAAAGTTATCACTGCAATTACTTGTCATTCGTGGACACATGAGTATATTTTAAATCATTTGCTGCTAACTTTTCTTTTACATGTATTTGTAATACCTACCATCTCTCCAAAGTTCATATTCAGTGGTCTCAATTCCCTTCATTGTTGTTTGCAAGAATGGGAATTAGAAACTTTGATGACCTGGTGAAATCACTCACTCAAGAAATTAAACCAAACGATAAAACTAAGTAGCCTAGATATTGTTTAGTAGAAATGTGGCACCTGCAATCCATTACAGAAAGAACTCAGTACCACATAAAATATAGTGATCAAGTTTTCAGATAGCCCAAAAGATGTTAGTAGAGAATGAAAATAAAGTAAGTTTATTTTCTTCTTGTTTCTAACTTCATTTAGATTTTGTAGTTGGCAGCATGTCAGGACCAACAGGCTTCCGGCAGGAGATCATTATTTTAAAACATTAACTCCCATGTTAATGTTTGATTTCACTAATGTTTAAATTGGGATATATTTCTGAGCAGGAGAGCTGAGGGGTAAAAAGATCACACACAAAGCTTTTTCTTCAGTATAAGTAGCCAGAGGTGGGTTACAGATAAAAAAATTAGCTAACATAATGTAACAGATATAACACAATTCACACAGGCAATTGTTAAATCCAAAGGTGCAGGAAAGACAGGAAAACACCAAGGAATAGTTTAGTGAAAACAGAAGTAATTTATTTTGCATAGGAGCCTCTGTCAGATTTCTGTTATCCCACTATTTGAGTGAGGGGTCCTGCAGAGCATCAGCTTTGAAGACGTGTGTCATCAGAGAAGCAATGTTCTGCAAGAGACCTAAATCTCAGTGCCTGACTATGGGAAGTCAACAGAGACGCCACCAATCTTTTAATGAATAAACAGGTATCAGATCCATGTCATGTAGCACCTGGGTTAAATAATTGGCAAGCTAGCATGGAGAGTGTGAGAGCGGAAAGCCAGAGATGAATCACAAATAAAAGCAGATCGTAGAAACAGATATTTCTGTCTCTTGAGTTACTCTCAAACTTAGCTCCATGAAATAGCTGATGATCTCACATAAGTTCACCAACGCATGCTTCAAAATAAGAGAGTAAATTTTTAAAACCTCTGCTGATTTTAGTCATAAGGCACCAAGGGACTCTGAGGCATATGAGCCAACTCTGAGTTGGATTCCTCAGGCATCAGAGTACACAGGACCCACTGTGTGTAGTTCCCTACTGTGCTGTCCACTCTGGCAGCCACACTGATCCCCATCCTCCTCATAGTTCTGACTACATCACATGTATTTCACTCTCTATTGACAGCCTTGTGTAATACTACCGCCATGCCTGAAAATTCAGCTCACACCTCATCTAGTTTCCAAGTTTTTTCATAACAGGAAATGTGATTCATACATATCTTTAATTACATGTATCAATGCAAAACACTAATATGTTGCAATAGCAAAGCCTGGATATCAAAACTTTTCCAAAATTTCAGCCTGGTTTTACAGAAGAAAAGATTTGATGTCATGATTTTCCAATGCCACTTTGTGTACTCTTCATAGAGACCATGTCTCCAGTACTGACATCCAGCTACCAGCAATCATGAACTTTTGTCCTCTGCAAGGACAGCTTTGCCCAGAATGTCATATTTTTTACATAATGAGGCACCCTGCAGAGAGAGACTAAATTTAGATACAAATGAGGCTTCATCCAGATATCAGAGGGCTGATGTTGCTGAGGCAAGCTTACGGGCAATCTAACCAATGTAAGATGGTATAAAACAGCAAACCAGAACGACTACTTCTGAGATGACATGAATTATTCCCATTAGTTTAGTCAGCATGATGCAAAACACACAAAAAATATTCTGTTACACTGAGAAGAAAAAGCAAATACTATAATGTTCTTTCTTAGCATCTTAAAGTAACAGTGTAGATTTTCATTCCCGTTGTGCCCTTGCAATAGGAGGTGACTGATTAATCATTGAACAAACTGGTGCGAAAGGAAAAAAAAAAGAGAGATTACACTAATACAGAATACTGTAAGTTTTGAGACTTTAATCGCCTGTCTCTGCTGTAAAAGAAGTGGTTTGCATACGTGCATTTTGTTAACTAGTCAGTAGATCAATTATTACTTTGTTGTCTTGGGTCTAAATAATGGAAGTAGAAGTGTAACTTAAAACAAGAAATATCTGTCAAGCAAGAAAGCTCAAGATACCTTTTAATAACATACCAGAGAGCTGCTTTATTGTGTTGCTGCTGCTGCTTCTTTTGAACTCCTAGATAATATCAGCTGAGGAACATTATACTGTTCCATGTACATTTCCCTCATTACCACAGTATCTGAAAAGCTTCCAGTAGTTCATTAAGCAACATGACTAACCTCCCTCATTTGTGGTTTCTCCATTCTGTCTCTCATCCTCTCTCCAAGGGAAGAGCTCTGTGTGTGTGTCTGTGTGCACAGTGTTTTGGTGCATTGTGCTGGTTTATTTATTTATTTTAAATTTTAATATGTGCATGCTACTCTGCATTTAAAACAAAGGGTTATACTGCTTTATCTCACTTCTGGCTTTGCTGCTTGTATATTACTGAGTGGAACCTGCATTCCTTGCCTCTTCAGTAAACACTGCCCTGCTGCTCTTCCATATACCTAAAGGACACACAGCATGTTGATGCAAAGTACATAAAAGATAAACTAAATAAGGAGAAGAGAGTGGAAAGGTCTCAGAAATTACGCAGGCCATGACTTCACAGCTGCTGACAGGTCTTGCACTTTGTAAAGTGAACTACTACAAGAATCACTCTCTGTGCTAATAAAATGGGCAGCGAGCATATGAGAGTCCCCCATAAGGGCATATATGGAGTTGCAAAATTTATCTACTGTGCATGAGGTGCAGTATATGCAGTTTTTGTTGCCATTATACAACTGTGTGGATGAAGATGGCTTTTCACATATAAAACGCAGATATGAAAAACTTCAAAAAATCTAAGCCTGACTCTTCCTCTCCATTCCTCACATATGCAGAGCATAACTTCACTAACAGCATATTCCTGGGCAAGAAGAGATCTCATCTTGGTAGCATATGTGTAATTTTTTTAAAGCCCATAGTGAAAGACATTATGATAGGTAAAATATTTAAGTTAGAGTTAGCCTGCCATAAGTATTATGGAAAGCTATTTCAATTTTTATCCATTCATCAAATTTAGTATCAAAACACTGGGGACAGTCTCAGTTCTCCCAGTCAACACTTCTGGTATCATCACCTCTCTCTATTCAAGTTCATATGCATGTCTAGCTGCAATAAGCAATATAAAAATGCCCTCAATTTCTGCAATGTTTTTCTCCAGAAATGGCTCCGGAAATGGACCAAGAAAAAGCAATATTTGTTATTATTTTATTGATGGTGAAAATGAGAGAAAGAAAAAGGAGAGGACTCTTCAAAGTCAGTCAACAGGTCAGGGCTGAGTCCAGAGGAAACTTCAGGGCTCGTACACAAGTCTGTTCCCAAAGCAACACAGTCACACAAACGCCTGTGCCAACCCTACAGAATCTGCTTTAGAATGAAAGGAAAAATTACACTATTGTTGACTGGTGTAGATACAAAATTAGCTCAATATGAATGAAGGGAAAAATTACACTATTGTTGACTGGTGTATATACAAAATTAGCTCAATATGCTTTTTCTTTCTAAAGCATTATCTGATTGCTGTCATTCAGAATAGTTGCTGGTGAGTTGAGATCCTGTTTTCTCAGTCAGGACACAGTCAGTGAACAACTGAATCTTTAATTGTGTGTTGAGGACACTTCTGGAAGATTTTATTATCCCAACACTTAAAAAACAGGAAAGCCAGAGTAAAAGCTAATATGCATTAATAGAAAAAGGACTGGGAACGGGGCTAAGCTGTCTGGCTGAGAAGTAGAAGCCCTGTGTCCTGTGGGATTCTGAATAAGATCTTCAGGGTTTGCCTGCTGCCTTCAGACACCAATGAGTCCAGAAATTACACAGAAATCCGGGTGTCAGCTGTCATTGCAAGGGTCTTGCTGAACATTAAAATACTCCATGCATCAATGAAATAAGAATTCTGGTGTAAAATCAGCCACACAAGGGCTAGCTCAATTCACCTTCAGCTTACTGCTGCCAGTGAGAGCAGATAGGTAGGAAAAGTAAGGGCCCATTTTCCCCCCTCAGAGTGGCTTTCTTGTTTGAGACTCCAAAAATTGCAGTATAGATGTCAAAAAGTGCCACAACAAACTCAAGTCTGCTCTTCCCAAAAGCCAGTAATGTCCTTCTGACATTGTCTACTTCTGAAGAAAATGAGGAAATGGCATATTTTGAGACAAATTTCTTAATAGCTTAGAGATTTTTAGCTAAGCCTTCTAACAATTTGGTTTGCTTTTCACTTTGAAACAGTTTTGTGTCTGAAATACTCTCCTGGTCATAATTTGTTTTGTCAAGTTGGCGGGTTTTTTTTGAACAAGCTTTCTTGGCCTAAAACTTTTTTATGGTTTTAAGCTCCTGTCAATTGCCTGAAAATTAAGATGTAAGTAAAATTTAAGATAGCTGCTCCTTAGGACAAATCTGGAGTTTGATATGCAGCAGCCATGACTTCCACATTGTCTTGGGACCTGGGAAATGTTTTGGTGGGTTTTTTTGGTTTGTTTGTTTGTTTGGGGGTTTTTTTGAACAGTAGAAACATCATTATTTTTCCTAAAACATATAACATCTCAGCCACTTACACTTTGTTTTGGGCTGCACATACTGCACAGCACAGGCCAATCCTGTTCTCTTATTCACAGATCAGACTTCTGCACCTATTGGAAAACAAAGCACTGCCTCCACTGAAGGTATCGGGAAATGATGTTACACAGACAAAAAAGAAAGTACAACTGCAACTTCTTGCATGGGAAATGTGTGTTGCTATAAAGCACTACAGTCATAGATGCAAGAGCAATTGTTTTCATAAACAAGCAGGGAGAGAAAGGCCCAAAGTAACCTGAGGTTTCTTGTGGGTTGTTTTATTTTTCTTTTTCCTAAAAAATAAAGAGTAAGTTACATATTGTGCAGACATTTGCCGGCTTAAGCTTAAGGGCCTGCATGCAGTGTATTCACCCTGGGACTCTGCTCTTTTCTCTCAATAACATTATTTCAACTATTGAGTTGTGCTGCCACTGGGAAAATACGAACATTTCAACAAAGAAAAATAAATTGCATTTCTGTTCTCACTTCAACTCCCAGATTCTTGCTGGAGAGGCTCCAGGACAGTGTTTCAAGGTGCTGACTATCTTCTTTTAGCAAAATGGAAAAGAAGGGATGGGAGCTAGTCTGGGACCCAGCAGCTAAATGCAAACACATCTAAGTCCTACAGCAGAGTAAGGCTCTTTCCTTCTGCTACCACTTCTGCTTCAAGTATCTTGGATTTCAGAACACAGATACCTAAGCACAGCAGCTAGAAGGGAGCACATTTAGCTCATGCATTGCACCATGTCCTGCTGCAGTTTGGACACTGCTTGGAAAAACAAGGTTTACTTCCCTCCTTTGCCACCACCAACCTCAGAAAAATCCCTTCACCACGCTCAAATGTAGCTTCCCTCCAATGCAACTGGAATAACCCCCTCTTCCTGGGATACAGTCATATACCAAAGACTCCATGATAGCCTGACACTAATAATTCCACCCTGCCAGCTTCTACAAGTTCCACACAACAAGCACATTTGTAAATATAATCCTAGTGTGTATCCACACAAACTATTCACAGAAGCTGGTTAAATAAAACATGGCATTTGGTGGCTGAAAGAGTGGAGGGAGGGAAGGCATGAAACATGACTCTGATCGGAATTGGGGAGCTGAGGTGAAGAGGGTTACAATCCACATTTACAGAACACTTTTTGAATACCAAAAGCTTTCCTCTTTATAAAACAAAAACTTCGTTCATTTCAGTTCACTCACAATGAATAACGAACTGGGGAATTAAAAGCTTTAAACCTGTTAAAGAAGGAATATTAACTTAGGTATAAATATAGCTGAAATAATCCAGACAGTTTTATGACCTTACACCCCCAAATGAAGGTGAAACACAGAATTCTTTCCCCAGGAATAGTGGTAAACACAGCTAACAGATGGAAGAGCTGAATGGAAATTTCAATAAAGTAGGCCACAAAGAAGCATTTGTAAGTGCAGGGGTGCTCACTTAAAAAAAAAGTGGGGGAAAAAAAAGAAGGCTAAAAAATGGAACTTTGTTTTATTTTGATAGAGTGCCAAAACAGTACTGCATTCCTTAAAGAGCAGAATAAAGGAACGAGTTAGACTGGCCTTCTCAACACCTCAGCAAAAGCCCCCATGGGTCTCATTTTGTTAGGATGACTATTTATATGACAGGTAAGGGAATAATTTTGTTGGATTCAGTTACACTAGGTCTCCCTGACCTCTGGGTCAAAAGAGCAAATGCAAAAGTGACAATGTGGATAATTGCCTGTTTAGGATAATGGAATACTGATTGAGGGTCAATTATTATAACACCTGAAAGATAAATGAGCTGATGTGAAAGGTTCACCAGAGATAGCAAACAGGGAGAACTGTCTGCATGCACCGTGCCATGGCTAATAATGCAGAGCACAGACTGCTGTGTTTGATAGCAGGGAAACTTATTTCCTGAGCTGAACTACTAGAGTCGAGCAGTTTCCAAGCCCTGAAATATTTTAGTTTGTAAAACATGCCATAAAATAGAAATTCAGCTCCACTGCCCAAAGCTGCAGGATTAAAGTAATATTATTTAACATGCTACACAATTAATTTCCATTATAGCCCTTGTCTGTGCCTCATATCCCAGACTCATTATTTCTTCTGTCTCCTGAGTGAACTTTCTTCCATTGCTACACAAATAAAGAAAACCAGGTTTGACATTTGTATTTCTAAATCCAAGCAAAAGGGAAACACCATTCAGGCTGTTACTGCAGAGGGCCACTGTGGTTCACAGGATTTTTAATGAACTGAATTTTGTCTGTAAAATATTTTGAAACTTCTGTACATGTGGCTCGCCTGGTTACCTTGCTCTGCATTGCTTTTGGGTGTTATGATTCTTGTTCCCCACTTTTGTTTTCTTCCTGTTTCTTGTGTCCCACAAAAGATGAAGATAAGTCTTTCCTCCTCTACGTATCATGACAGTATATGGTTTGGGTTGGGAAAAGGGCATTTTCAAGGGGAAAGCCCAACCGATCCCTCTTTAGGATCACAGTCCAACTAGATGCCAATCACTATTCTCTCCACAGAGTGTTTGGTCTGGAGAAAAGGAGGCTCAGAGGAGATCTTATCATTCCCTATAACTACCTGAAAGGAGGCTGTAGCAAAGTGAGAGTTGACGTCTTCTCCCAGGCAACAAGTGAGAGGATGAGAGGAAATGGCCTCAAGCTGCACCAGGGGAGGTTCAGGTTGGATTTTAGGAAAAATTTCTCCACTGAAAGGGTGGTCAGGCACTGGAACAGGCTTCCCAGGGAAGTGGTGGAGACACCATTCCTAGAAGTGTTCAAAAAATTAGTAGATATGGCACTTTGTGGTATGTTTAGTGTTCATGGTGGTATTAGGTTGATGATTGGACTTGATGCTCTTGGACTTCTTTTCCAACCTTAATGATTCAATGAAGGCACATCAACATGTGCAGTGCTTAGAGGGAGCAACATGCTTAGAAATTGTCTTCTGCAGAAATCTGTAAGAGTAAGCAGACAGCTAGTGTCCAGACCCCTAGATAGCACACCTCTGGTGTGGAAAACAATATTTCCAGAGCATTTGAAATGTCCATCTTCTTGTAGAATCAGATGAATGAACAACAAGAAACACATCTCCATGAAAAGTAGAGCTCTCATAAAATGCTCTCAACATGAATATTCATGCCTTAAAAGTATGCAGAGCAAAAAGTGTTATTTAGAAAATATTTCACTCAAGTGAGATGAAAAGGACTCTGGAAATCTTCTGTAATAAATTCACAACTCAATATGAGCCTCTCCCATGTGGCAAAATGCCTCTTCCATAGCGGCATGTGAGGACCTTGCCTGCTCTTTCTCCGCAGCCTCTGTGTGAACAATGATCTTGGATAAAGCAGGAATAAGTCTGTCTAGATCTCTATGACACTATCAACAGAACACATTAGAATATAATGGGCTGCCAAGAAAATTAATATATGAAACTATACCACCTTCAAGGGGACTTGATTACTGCATGAATATACAGCTAGGGACGTTGCCCAGTGTGGCTGCAACAGTGTAGGTCGTTACTGCCCTGTGCCTTTCAGATACGAATTTTCACTTAGTTACCAAATGAATGTTAATCTTCAAACTTGTAATCCTGTATTTTAGCACAAATCTATCACTGTAAAAATTCCAGCTATAATAACTACAATGCATTAGTAAATTAATTTCTCCTCTCCAACTTGCATATTACACTCTTATACTTCATTTATACTCATCATGTAAACTGGGCAAAGGTGAATCACCAGAATATGAGAGGGGCTTGCAGTTGCTTCTCATCTCTAATTTATTTCGTGGGAACATCACTACCTCTTTTTGAATATCATCAGCTGCAGGAAGATCACTTTTGGTGCCAAACAGGAGTTTCAAATCTACAATCTACAAAGTAAGGGATTCAAACTAATCAACCTAATAACAGCCCATGTGTCCTGCTAGAAACACCCCCTGGTAGGAACAATGAGGATGGAGAGTAAGTCACATGTCTTCGGGTAAGAAAACAAAACAGAAAAATCCCAACCCTGGGCCACCAACTAAACACTGTCTCACAGTGACTAATTTCTGACTAGAACCCTACTGCTTTGGTTTTCCTTTCCCTCAGACAAGATGAATCATTGTGTGCAGGCTGACAGAAACAGAAGGCATCCTTTTCCTTCAGCTGCCAAACCCCTCATGATTTTCCTGTATGACAAAAGACCATCCGGCTGTAATGAGAGATTTCTGAAACTAATTGAAGTCTCCAAGGCTCAAAACATTATTGAGACCTCTTCCAGTGTGAGAATAAGTTAGCTCTTATTTTAAAATATGATGCATTTTCTATTTCATTGCATTTAGCACTGAGCACACCCCTCAAACGTTCCACAGTTCAGAAATGGCTCTCATTTTCCTCTCAAAGTTATTTATCTTCCTTGAAAATTTTCTGCCTCTCTGCTTTTGTTATTTAAAACTCCTTGTAGCAGTAAAACGAAAAACAAACCCAAACCACTGCAAGCTGAGCTTACAAAGACACACACTTCAAGGTATAAATCCCATGATGTTTTCAGTTCCCATGCAAACATGTTTTTTGTCTCTGCCCCACATTTGGGTGCTGGCACTCTGAGAGGCATCTAGTACAGAGATCCAGCAGAGGTTTCATGAAGACCCAAAAGTTCAGGGCACTTTCTTCTTTCCCACCTACATATGAGGCCCTGGTGTTGCTGTTTGGGTTATCCTACCAAAGCATCCCCAGACAAAACCTGTTCCTGAAACGAGTTGTGATGAGACATGCTGGATATTTTAAGTTTTCATAAACTGTGCTAGCTGTTAAACAGGGGCCTGAATTCTCATAAATTACAGGAACTGATTACTACTCCAAAACAGCACAGAGCCTTCTGGAAAGCACCATTCAGTTTCATTCTATTAAAATCCTACAGAAGGTTCTTGTTCTGAGGCTACTTATACAACATAAGCAAGTTTCCAAGAGCAGCTCTGCATGACTACCATGTAATATCCAGGTAACAATGGAAAGTGACAGTTACAATTACATTTATCTCTGGAAAGAAATGCTGGTCGTGAATGAATAGAAAACTAGGTGTGAAGCCAACTGATACAAATTATTAGCCCAACTCCACAAATTATAAAGCAAACTTTGCTGCAAGAGTGAGACAAATAGCTGAGCCCCAAAAGAGACCGGCAGTGATTTTGCAAAGAATGGGAGAGCTGGCAGCTCTGATTTGGTGCAACTCCCTTTAAAACAGCCATGCTACCTCCCAGCCTATGCCACCTGATGCCCGATCCCGTCAGACCTCAGAAGCTAAGCAGCGTCAGGCCCAGTTAGTACTTGGATGGGAGACCTCCTGGGAATACCGGGGGCTGTAGGTTCTAGTCCTGAGGACTGCACTGTCACCATCCAAGCTCACTCAGCTGTGGCAGATGAACCTTAGGAGTTAAAGGGTGGGGCCAGTTCTGTGCACGCTGTGCCTCACCTAAAAAATCCACTGAACAGGCTCAAAGGACACACCCTTCCCAAATCTTTGTTTGCAAGCCTAGCCATGATGATGACCTCCCAGTCTGTTCTAAAAAGGCCACTGTCCTGGAGAAGTTGGATGTGCACAAAGCTTGCAAACCCACAGATTTTTCTGGTTCTCTCAGGGACAAATGTACTACCTGGTTTCACTCTTGGTTTTTTGGGAGTATTAGATATTCTGCCTCCTTACACCTGTTTAACTTAAAGGGGATCCTCCTTATGCTGAGGGCCTCTGCAACAGGGATCTGAGCTCGCAGGAGGTGCCTCTGAGTGCTGGCATTTTGACTGGTGTTGATTCCTGGCTCAACAAATCCTCTGCATGGTACAGATGTTGCAAAGGAGCCACTGGCTAATGTCAGTCTGCTTGCACAGCACAGCCTCATCAATCTGAGCTCTTTGCTTTTTCTCAACAGATGGCCACAAGATCCCTTCCACAGGAGGAAATCTCATCAAGTTAAATGTCTAAAACCTTTCTTATCTTATCAGAAAAAAAAATAATCCAACCCCCTGAAGGTGTCTTTAAAAAGATTCAATAGATATTGTGTGCGGAAACCCCTACAGAGTAGGGGAAAGAAAATTTGGGGTAATAGAAAACTAGAACCCTAATGCAAGGACAGTTGAGGAAGAAAGTGAACTATTGAGTGTTTAAATGGAGAAGAATATCTACCATTTAATTAAGAATGGAAGATGAAAATGATCTGTTGTATACAAAATCCAGTTCAAATGAGTAACTTTGGGAGAGATTGATAGCAACCATATATTCAGTAACATCCAATACTAAAGGAAGGAAGACAAGACTTTCTGCGTAACAGAAACAGGTTCCTAACATCACCACACCTTCAAATAACTTATATAACTTGAAAGATGGGAATAAATAACAATCAAACAAATCTTTATCAATAAAGAATTGACTAAGTCTACTCTGTAAGGCAACAAAATCCTGAAGATCACTCATGAGGACTTAATTCACTAGACATAACTTAGTCTCAAATTTGGTGGTTTGCTGATTATGCTGCAAAAGAAAATTGCTTAGTGTGTTTTTAGAGAAGACTTTGCAGAATGATGGAAAGGTAAAAGGGGCTTTTTCTTAAGTAGCAAGGTGAGAAAATCCCTTCCCAATAATTATTTTAAAGCAGCTTGTCTTCAGTATAATACTAATGGTGGCAGGGGCTTGGGATTTTTTGTTTGGTTGTTTGGTTTGGGTTTTTTTTTCAAAAAAGGCAAACATTCTTGGCTTCTAAAGTTGAGATATCAAAAAGGACATTACAGTAATTAACCTGAGCCCAAAAAGTAAACTTACTGGAAGGAACCTAGAACAAGAACTGATCAGATTATGTACAAGAAAATGAGAAATCAGCTTTGAAAAACATGGGGTTTTACTGTAGCTTTGGTCATTGATTTTTTTTTCTCCTGGGAAGAATAGTTTTGCTTACAGCAGTTATGTTGTTGAAGACATAACTGAAGCTTTGCAGTCTGTGTGATTAAAAACAAACTTAAAAGCAGATTCCTAAACAAAAACCATGCTGAATTTATTAGAAGGGGCTGAAGTCAAAGCAACATTCAGACTGTTTCTAGAATCTGTACCAATAGTCTACACTTTTGCTTTTTTCCTTTGTGAACAGTTTGGATGCTGTTATGCTAAACTTCTAACAAAACCATGATACAATGATAGACAAGAGATGCATGCCTGACTCAAATGATGCTCAAAGATACCTCACACCCCTTATGTGAAACCAAAAAGTCAACTGCAGGCTGCAGTCAACTGTGAGAATTCTCAGTCAACACCATCACAGACCGCAAACGTACCCTGATATCTCTCTAAAGCTTCATCATATGAAAACTAGATATATGAATGAAGAGAGGCATCTGGACCAGCATCCCAATGTTGCTTGGGCATTGCAGCTTACTATTTGGCATCACTGCTAGCCCTAGGCTCATGTGACATGACAGGTTTCCACTGAGCACAGATCAGGGGTGTTTTCTTCTATCTTTTTCAAAACAGTATCCTTAAATGGTTTCTATAACAAAAAGGATATTGTAGCATCTGAGATGGGGCTAGTACATGGTCTCTATTGAAAAATCTGAAATGGACAGGAAACTTGAAAATGGAAGGCATAGGTTCTCCAGCCATGCCATGAACCATTTTAATGACCCAGGCATTCCAAGATGGAGCGATGTAGGCTGCGACGTACTAACTTATACTTCACATGAAGTTTAATGTGCCATACCAGAGAATGGATGTTCAGTTTTCCCCTAAGGGGCAAAACATTTATTTTAACAATAGTAATTTACTTCAACAACTCTGTATCAATCTCTTTCCTTATTTACAGAGAAATAAACTGCTTGCTGTTTAGATAACATTCTCTTGAGGGCAGGCAGAGCTTATCGGAGCTGCCTGCTGCAAGCTCAGTCCAGGTTGCAAACAATACGCTTTTACCAACTCTATTGCCTTGAAATCTGACAACATAAAGTAAAGGACAAATTGCTTTCTGAGACTTTCTTCAGCTTTCCTCAGCGTAGCTTGGAAAGACTTGGCCCATTTATAGCAAAAGTGAGACAGAGTGAAAGTATGTGCGTGTCAACTGGCTCCTTCAGGGAAAATCCTGGCCCTGGGCTGGGCATCCTGTCTAGGAATTTAACCAGCTTTTTACTGAGGTGTGACATACTCTTCTGATGGACTTTTAATCCATTCACTCAATAGAACTCACAGAGATAAAACCAGAAGAAGCCAGGAGCAAGAAACTAGTTTTTTGTGCCACTCTGCTCTTTCATCACTCTCCATTCACTCACCTCTAAGTTACCCTCTCCTGTGGACTTAACTCTATCCCTGTGACTAAGTTCAATGAATGATTAAGACAGGCAAAACAGCTTTTCCCAGTTGCTCTGTATTTGCATGCACACAAAAACCTGCTGAGGTGGTCAGCTGCCCTCTGTGCCTGCCCGTGTCCCACAGGAGTGGCAGGCAGCAGGGAGGTGGCACCAGGCTGTCCTGCCACCAGCACCTCCACATGGTGCCACTGTGAGCCACTGGGAACATGTCACCGACAACTTCCATGCAAGCAAATGATGCTGTGTGAACTGTCTGACGTGCCGATCTTTTTTCATACCATGATCCAAGCCAGGGTGGCAGCTTTAATTACTATTTTCCCTTCCAACTGGTCTACATACATATGTTTTGAGGCATCATTGTGGAACAGTCTCCAGGTTTTGAGAAGCCCAACTCTCTCCATGGCTGACACCCCTGCAAGGTGTCTCAGAAAAAAACCCTGTGTTGAAATTCTCACAGGGCAAGGAAAAGGGGTTGGCCAGGTAGTTTCTAGTTCCATTGGCATTCAATTTAAAAAAATAATTAAAAAAATCACCTTTTCTGTCAGAGAAATCCGCCTCAAAAGCTGTTTGAGGTCCTACAGCAAAAGGCCTTGCCTCAGGGCAAGGACAGACACTCTGCAGAGCTGCCTTCTCTGCTTCGATAAACAGCTTGGTCTTCACACCTCCTGTATAAGACTAATAAACTACATAAAATATCAAAATTACAGTTACCAGGGGATACATGGGTAATCCAGGGATTTCACTGTTGGCTGCGTAGTGGCTTGGTGTTCTGTGACCCACCACCTTCAAAATTATAATCCCTTCACTGAATGAGACACAATTAAAAATGGTATAATATTTCAAAGTACTAAGTGCTCCCATATGTAGATCAGTTCTTTAACTGTTGTAATTTGACAACTCTTAATACGCTGGAATTGTTTTAATTAAATATCCTGTGCTATTATGTAAGTACAGTATTGTTTCCATTCACACTTCTGCTCTACACAGCTATTCCAGATGTTCTACCCACCACCCTGAGATGTTCTTTATGCAAAAAAAGTATATCCACATGCATATATTTTTAAATATGTATGTGTATAAATAAATATATATGCGCATAAAAACTTAATAAAATAAAACCTAGAATTAAATAGTTTTGCATTTAAAAGAAGTTCTCTGGGCATGTCTTAATCTTCTTTTAACAAACCTGCCATCATATAACACAACCCCTTATATTACCATGATCCTAAGTTGTAATAAAAACAAGAATAAGAGTTTACTAGAAGGTCAAAAGCTGTCAAGTATAAGCAAGAGAAAATACAAAGACGCAGAAGCAAAAAAAAAAGGTCAAGTGCTTCTGAAAACATTCAGGTACTGTACCTTCAAGTATATTGCAGCAGTAGGTGACTGGTTACTGCTGTTTTATTTAATAAGACTTCACATAAATTCCAGCTGCTAACCATGTGATAAGTCCATCTCAGAACAGAAAGGCTTCTATTCTCCTGCCACGCTACGATCCAGACTTCCACCCACCTCACTGGGAGTTACAGTCGTACTGAGGGCTGATCCCATGGACTGTTTTCCTGTGTTCATGTTTGATTATAATGCGTGAGCTGTGTGAATGAACAATTTTAGGATTTAAGGAAAAAAACACCTCATTTTATGTAACTCTATATGTGGTATGGCAATAATTCTGGGGCTTGACTGCACAGCAATTTTCTCAGTGCTTTAATGCAGTGATGGCACTTTTTAAAACAAGAAGGAGTAGAAAAAAAGAGAAAAAATGCACAAAGGAAGAAGAATGAGATTAAAAGATTAACATTTCTGACTTTTTCTCCTCTTGCTCCTTCCTCTATTCTCCTTCTTTTGCTGTATTCCAGTTATCCTGCTGCTTAATACATAACTCCAGAATTTGTGTTAAGGGTTGGTCCATTCCAAAATGCTGAGGGCCGAAAACTTTCAGTATTTTCCAGCAACTTTACACAGGAAAAATACTTTCTTTTTTTTTTTTTCTTTTTTTTTACCCTGGGCAGACTTTGCAGCTGTTCTATAAATCCTATGGCAGCAACAGGTTGTGGTAGGTTCTGCCATACAAATGAGTATTTTCCAGTGCAGGGAGAAGGAGGAGGAGGTGGACTGGAAGATTCAAATGGCACATTTCTGTCCAGCCCTGACATTCTGTGACTGACAGGTACATCAGCTGAAGAGGAATGGGGAAAAAGAAACAAAGCAGATGCTGGTTGATTAGCAAAAAACTGCTACTTTTCCACCCTCCTCCTCCAAAAAAGGGAACTTTTATTTTATCACTTCAGTGGTCTGTTTTCCCTCTTCTATGTGTAGTTTTTGTAGTCTCGGACAGTTGGAAATAAAATAATTACAACTAAGAAAATAAGGAGATATTTTCTCCCTATTTCATAGTGGGGGCATTTGAAAATAAATATAGTAACATTTTAAATTATGTTTTCCCCATAAAAATCTTATTTAAAAACATGAAAATTTTGATGACAGGAAAATTATTCTGTAAAATATTCAGCTTTGAAAAAACCCTGAAATCAAATATTTACTATTAGTGGATGCTTGTTTCAGAACAAAAAAAAGGTATAAATAAATACCACATTTCATTTTACTCTTAATAAATATGCAGACAGTGCTGTATATTAAAGTGGTATGTAGTGTTTTTCCACTTTAACATTTTTAATCTCTTTGCAATGTTCTTCTTAAAGGAAAACGTTATTATTTCTCATACAGTCTATAAGCCTTTCTCTGGAGACCTACATCAAATGTCTGTAACACAAGCTGAAACTACATTTAATAACATCCACTGTGCCAAATTCACTCTTTAAAAAGCAAGAACTTTCAAATCATTACAGATCGAGTGTTTAAAAAAACCACGTGTATTAATGGCCGGCTTTTAAAACATTGGAAGTGCAACTTGTCAAGAAAGACTGTGACAGCCTTGGAGGGTGGGGAAGACAGCCCTTATTAGAAATCATAAGGTCACTAATTCAGACCTGGAAATTCATCTCTAATCAGCTAGATGAAGCACACCAAACATGTAGGCATGAACTATACCAACACTTGTCCCAGTTATTTGTAAGAATAATAAAAAAAAACCCTCAAACAAATAAAAACCACCAACAACAAAAAAACCCACAAACAAAAACCCCCCAGGTGCTGTTCCACATTCATATTTCTCTGAAGAAAGCTGATTTAAGCCTCAGCTGCACTCCTTCTGCCCATGGAGCTGGCATCCAGGCAGCCCAGCTTTGACTAAGGTGCAGCCTCAACTCTGCTGTCAGCATCTCTGAGCACGAGCATGGACATTTTTGTCAGGCATGATGCTCTTTTTGTATTTTCTCCAGGGTCTGCACAGTGAGCAACTGCAGACCATGCAGTGACCTGGTGCAGAGACATGCAGGGAAAGGGTGGGAAAACTGAAGGAGGCTTACTGAAAGGGTGACCACAGGAGCTTGGGATGATTATACAAATGGCTCTGCATCTTTTGATGTTTCCTCTTTTCTAATAATAAGATGGTCATCTGCACGCTTTGCTTTCTGAGAAATGCTGCTTCATTTCTCTCCCATAAAAATGGTCTGTTTCCTTTCAGTGAACAAGTTAGAGGAAGAGGCCTACAATCATTTGCTGTATATTAGACAGTTATTACTGTGCAGTGATATAAAATGGTGATTATACTGAGTGAGAACTTTAGCAAAGTTCATATACTGGAAACAGAAGAGTAAATTCAGGTCTGGTACTGCATGTCTGAACTCAAATCATCCAGGGCAACATATAAATTCCAAATCCCAATCACCCTACTCATTCATGTAGTTTCATCATGATTATTCAAGCACTGACAGTGTGTTCAGGCCATAACAAACAAAGAATATGAGAAATAAGAGGCTGGCTTGTGAGAATATGTCAGGCACCGCTTGGTCTCCTGTGCCAGTGCATCAGAGCAAGACTGTGGGTCTTGCTATCACAGCCTTCGTACACTCTGAACATTTCTTAGTACGGCTTAGAACAGGGAAACAGGAGAGATAACTTGTTAGTTCCTGCTTACTACTAAAACATGAGAGGCAAAGCTCTGTTAAATGGGACCTGCTTCACAGAGCTGATAAAATTCAAGAGTTCAACAGTGTCACAGCCTGGCATCCGCATTAAACTTTATTTTTTATTAGCTAATGCATGTGCTTCATTTTAATGGATGCTAATGTAAATAGATGTGCTTATTATGACTTTAGTGCACTCACAACAGCTTAATAAAGCGTTTTTATTGTCATCATTTATTGCCACATTCTTTTCGCACTTAGAGTGGTGCAAGTCCAAAATAGCCCCCTGGAAGTCATGGGTTTACCTAGGTGTAAATCTGTGGTTACTTTAGATGTTTATTGGCCTGAAAGGAGAGTCTGGCTCATAGAATCTAAATATCACTTTGATTTAAGCGCTGCTGAGTTTAAGCAGACTGTAACCAGATACTGAAGAATCACTCTAGCTCAGGAGGAGAGGAGTAATAATTTTAAGTAGAGGAGAACTCTATTCCTTTTTACAGCTTAAAAAAAAAATTATTTTTAAATGAGATGTCTCGCTTTGCTTATGAAATAGCTACTAAAGAAAATAAACTTTTAGAAGGTTATCTAACCATTTGGTATCACCTTGCAGCTCCTCAGTGCCTTTTACTTACTTTACCCTTGAAAAAGCACTCTGCCAAAGACCCTTTTCTCTTCCTCATTTTTCAGATCAACTGTTAATGTTGTTAATAGTCCAACACATTGAAACAACAAGAATAATCATCCCAAGAAGAGTTTGCCAACAGGAATACATAATTAAGGATTTGGGGACCACACAAAGCACTACTGAAAGGCAACTGTGCCTTAAGTGAGCACAGCCAGGTTTAACAGGGCAAGGTGATGTCAGAGAGAATGTTGTGGCCAGAAGAGAGAAATAAGGGGACCTCTCAGAGGCAAGGATAAGACCAACAGAAGAACGTAAAGCATGGGAAATCACACACATCTACAACTGCAGCTGCAGAAACAAAACTAGCCTGACATTTTACAAAAGGTCATCAGATTGTGGCACTCAAAAAATGCTATTTACACATCACAGAAAGAAGAAAAAAAAGAGAAAAAAAAAGAAAAAAAGGAAAAAAAAGAAGCAGCTCTAGGAATGCTGTTCCCCTGAGCCAGCGCCAGAGCCAGAGCCAGAGTTGGTGTATTGGTCAAGAAGAACTGGTATCAGAAAATCACGTGGCACTGAAGATGCCACCAGACTAAATGCATGACCAAACTACCACAGTATGAGTTTCTTGAAGGACACAACTGACCACAGCTGAGCATGAGAGACCTGAGAGGAAATAAATTCACATTGTCAAAGTCCTTAACAGTAGATGATGGAACAAATTACCCCAGCACAAATAAGGGCATGGCACCATGACACGGAAGAGGTACCCTGGCAACAGCACACATACACAAAACCATAGAGAAAACACTACGTTGCATTTATCACAGAAAAAAAAAAAAACTATATGGAGGCATTACCACAGAGCAGCTGAAATGCCATGGGTATCTTCTGGTAATGCATCGTATATCCAAGACTGGTGCTTTCCACAAACAGTTTTTCCTTGTGTCAGCAAGCTCAGACAGGACTACATGCTTTCACCCTAACCAGTCAGGGGTGCTTCTTGCCTTTTTTCCACCCAAGCTCACTTGATTTAATAGCTCTTCCTTACAAGACTTCACCATGACTCAAAATTTATGAAGGAAGTTTTCTAAGGTAAAGAGGCAAGCAGGTGCCTGGTTTTCACTGACTACCAGCACCTTGCTCCTACATGTGCTGCAGAACACTTCCCCGAACTTGCTTTGTAAGTCCCTGTGAAAAAGAGGCTGGAGAACAGGCAATCCAGCCGGCACCTGCCACCGCCTATATGCCCATGGAGTTGAAAAATTTCTGTAGTGAACTCCCAAACATCCTCTGGATTTCAGCTTCATTACAAAAATGAATTTCAAGCCAAGATTGCCAAAATGTCCACAAAGATCTGTGTATCTTTCTGCAGACTTAGTTGAAATGATGATTTCAGGTAAAAGCCATGAGAAAAATCCGTGGTTGTTGTTTCTTCTCAAAGCCAGGCAACTGCTGGCAGTTTGGCACCAAACCCACAAGTTGAACACAAAATGCAAGACAGGAGAAGTAAATGAAGGAATATTTCCTATGAGTCTCTGCAGTCTGGAGCTGCATATTGTTACATGCCTACGAACACCAATTTGAAAGGTGGGGATAATAATGAAATACAAAAGAAAGACAGGAAGCTGAAGTGAGAATCTTCTGATGTGCTAATTAATTCTTGATTCATCTGCTGTAGGCAAATAAGAACCTATTAGATAATTACACAAATGTTTGTGCAAGCTGTGGGCCCAAATTCTGGTTTCTGTTAATCAGGCAGAAAACTTTCAGGCTGACTATGGCAGAAATAAATCATTCAAAGTGATGTAAACCCATGAGGTGCAAACATGCCTTGCCCTGATAGAAAAGAATGTACCAGCTTTTGACTATTTTTTAAAGTTCAGAATCCTAAACATAAACAAACAATGAGGAAAAATGCTTCCACTCAAGAACACCCTCATCAGATTAGCCTTTTAAGCAAGCTAACACTGCAGCCAGACTGAACTTCACTTTCTTTCCCAGCTTTTTTTTAAAGGTAACACAGGAATACTGGGCAAACAGAATGAAGCAAATCCTCCAATCCTTTGAGCTGAGCAGTCTGGGGAGCCATACTCAGACACTTTCCTTCTTGGTGGACTGGGGCTGCACATCTCATCAAAGCACTCACGTTGATTACAAGGTCTTATCATCCCACTGCAGTCAGTCATCTGTCAACAACACAGAAAGTCACACCTCTCATCTGTCAGTAAGTGATGAGTCTGAGGATTTCTCCAAATGTACGATCTCCAGTCCCAGATGGAAGCAGCCACCCAACACTGAACAGGCTGTTATGCTTGCATTTGCTGTGCTGCCCCACCAGCATCTCAGTCCTGCAGAGGCAGAGCACCCCAGTTTGGAAGTAGCTCTGAATCAATTCTAAACCTACCATTTACAGCATGCCTTGAAATCTGCCCTAGCCTCAATGTACATTGCAACTACACACATAAATGGTTTCTATGGAAGAACATCTAAATGCCACAACCACACAGAACAATTAACAAATCCAAGGTGAAAAAGTTGTATTGATTCCCTGCTCTCACACCTACACAGGCCTTTTGTGGTCCGCGCTCCTGAAGGTTTGCCTCTTCAAGGAAATACTCTGTGCCTGAAACCTATGCTGCCTAAGAGGCACATTTTGCTTCCTCAGAGCCAGCTTAGTTACGCCCACACAAAGCTACAAACATTCCCTACGTCTTTGGAAATCCCAGCCTTGGCTTGGTTTTGTATAGACATTCTTGAGAAGGATGCCATTAAAATAAGAGCATTCTCTTTCCAGAAACCCAGGCTGGAGCCGGGAGAAACACATCTATTTCCCTGCTCTGTGGCCAGGTGGAGCCCTGAACATGACTGCTATATTTCATGCTACAAAAACACAGCTCTCACTCCACAGTACCATTTTTGTCACAATATAAAGGTAAAACATGTCATTTATTCACAGATTTTGCATTAATAATTACCCAGAAGCACACTTTACCCTAGGCACCATACAGTACATCTGTCCTGCAAACAGTCAGTTGTGTGCTGAATCACTGGGAATATTTTCTGAATTGCCTACTTTAAAAATACTTCCTTTAACACAGTCAGATGTTTCCAAGCCCAGTTTTAGAGGTGCTTTCTGAGATTTATTTTAACAGCAAAAGGAAGTTGGTATGATGTCTTTCATTTTTAAGATAAAAAAAGGGACTGCCAGATATGGAGCCATGTAACAAAAAAGCCTCTTGCATTTTATAATTTTACAAACATGCACATTTACAGAATCACACCTACGTAAAATTAAGCTGCAGAAAAAAAACACACCTTATTCACCTCCCATCTATCTCATAAATAGGAAAAAAACCTCACCAAATCTAAACCCAAAACCCTAAACCCACTGAAGGCAATCACCCCCCAAAAACCCTGCAGCCTGAAGATATCACCAAGAAGAACCTACCTCTCAGTACTCTTTGTCCCCATGTTTCAGCAGTAAGAATTCAATCAAACCTTCTGGTTTTCTCGCATGTCTGGGCAGCTTTCCAGAACTTCTAAGCCCAAGAGGCAACTTCTACTCCTATCTAGGATGCATTCCTTTGTACTACTCAACTAATACCTCCCTGTTGACATTTGCACAAAATACAACGCAGTTGCAGTGAGAAATCCCTTCACAAAACTGGTGCTGCAGTTCTATCTTTAAAAACGCTGAAAAACTTACTGAGAAACAGAAAGAATGACAATACTCCAGGGATCTGGAAAACACATCTAGAATTTTGCACACTGCATATACACACACCTTTGCTTACTGAACTGATCCCTCATTTCAAATACCTTCACCTAGTCAAACAGTTCCAACACCACCTCAATGGATCAGATAGAGGATGCAAAACATTGCTCTGCCAAGCTTTACCTACTTGCTTATAGCATCTAATTAGCCCTTGTGTGCATATAAAAGGGGTAGCATGCACATAAGCTGGCAAAAGATAGAAAAAATGAATGAATCTTATTTTTAAAAGGGGGAACAACCTAGACAGCTCAAACGAATACAATATGTAAAATCAATGCTCTACTTTTGAGCACCTCTAGAATTTTCGAGACAATGAAAAAGTGCACAAAACCACAACATAATTAAGGGATTTACTTCATCTCAAAATTCACCTATTTTTTTACTCCTCCAGCTTCCTTATCAGGTGTCCATGTTTCACTTTTAAAAACTCCTGTTGTCCCAATAAATAGCTTTTTTGTTTACACACTATATGCCTCAAAATTGTTTTTCTTACAACATGAAAAAATACCAACAGAAAAAAATACATTTCTCTATATACATTTGCTTCTAAGATACTTAATCTTTGTAATGGTTCTCTTCTAATCCAAAACCCTTGAGGCATTTTAGAAGGTAAATGAGTGATTAGAGGCATTCCTGTTGTAATTTATACGCTTTGTAAACCCTAATTGTTCTGAGCCAAAGATCTCTTCCTTCCTAAAGTGCCAAGTTTAGTAGGTTTCAAGGTGTATAGCAAGATTGGTCAGACTTTAATAGATTCTGGCCACCTCAGTGTGTATTATGCTTCATATTTTAAAATATAGAGACTTCAGTTGTTGGGGAAAAGTAAGATTTTCAATTACTAACTGAAAAACACTTTTTCACCAAAATGAAAATTATATTTTGAATTTACAAAAACCTTAACTAACTCTAAAGTTAAGTAATCTCCCTGAGGCCATTTTAGAGGCTAAGATGAAAGAATACAAATATTAGAGCCAGTACTTTGCCATTAAATTGAAAAGCAAACAAACCAAAACCAGTTGCATACATAAAATGCATGACACAGTTTCACTGATGGCAAAATGGAGCAGCATAACATGGGGGGTTTAGTGGCACTTGCTTGCAATGATCCATAAGAGCTCACATATAGCTACTTATGAACAGTAGGGTCATTTTAACTCTGAACTAAAAAAGTCTTCATTCTTTGTCATCATGCACTATACATACACACACATGACTAAGAAGAAAATGCTGCAGACATGATAAAAGCACAGAAATCAGCAATACCAGGTGGTGGCTGTATGGCAAGAAGAAATTAGTTTGCATGGATACGTACAGAGAATTTATGTACACAAGCATGTGCTACGTACAGAGAGGTGAAATAGGCCTGTTGCAAAGTAACATGCAGGAAATGCATACAATTTATGTTTTTGCTATAGGTACAATATACTTCTCTTTCTAACTACTGAGCAGCACAAATCTTGTTTCCTCAGCCCAACATAATTTCATGCTTAATTTACAGAATGAGAATACTCAAAGACTGTCTGAAGGGGGAGAAAATACGGATAGTATAAAATTAGTACAGGGACCTGCTACTCTTGTTTGGCAACCAGAGGGGCCTGTGTAATTTCTACCCTTCAGTGCATCACAGTAAGATTCCAGCAAAAACATATGTTAAGGGGGGGAAGAAAAGAGGGCTGGGTGTTCAGCTGAATGAACTTACTGTTACCTTTTTTTTTCTAACATAAGTCTTCTTTTTCCTGATACTGTCTGAATTTGAAACATCTAATTTAATACATTGAAGGGCCCCGTCTTCCTTTTATTTCCTGTCTGTACTGGAGCAGTCGCCTGTTTCAATTATGACTTTCTCCAGCTCCTACATTTTTCGTGCTCCAGCTGGCTCAAAGTGCACTTCCTTGGAAGGTAAAATGCACTAACTGTGCTGATCGGAGACTGATAGCTGGAAAGCCACAATATTTAATAGCTGAGCTGATAAGTGGAGGGGTTAACAAAAAAAAAATCAAAAGAAGGCAACAAAAAAAGTCTGCAACCCCTCCCCACTGTAATTTCAAGGCTAAACAAAAGGATATTACATAGCTGCATGTTCAATTAAGGCCCCATTTAATATATATACACACATAGAACTGCAGACTGGTTACATAAATTCATACTTTTATGGCAAATTTCATCCACTTCTATGCATGTGTGTTAAATGTTTCTTTCCTGCTTTTCAGTCAGTTAGTGCTGACTGGGGACTAACTCAGTGCATTTATTTCAAAGAACAGGATTGTGGGATTGATACGGCACTACTGCAAAACCCTGTCCAGCTAAAAATAAGATTGTTTTGCAGTCAAGACGGAGGGAGAAAAAAAAAGTCTCTGAGCTGTAAACACCAGTGAATGTATTTTTTTCTGCTTTATGAAAACCACAAATCTTTTTTTTCCCCTTTCCTTTTTACTCATAGGGCAGTTTAATTACAGTTTAATCTCTTTCAGTAAGCACCCCTTGAGACCTTATTGTCCAAGTACTGTATTATCAAGGCTACAGCTACAATTTACTGCAGTAGGTGGGGGCTCCCTTTAGAAAGGCCAGAAAGTACCAAAGAAGTCAAAAGAAAAAAAAATAGAAAAGGAGTAGTTCAGTTACTTTATTACTAACTAACAGTGCAAAGCTTTACTGGACCCTGGAGGTACTAGTTCAATAATTAGAGAAACTCTGTAAAGGCAATGGCCAACACTCCCTTCTCCAATATGCTTATGTCAGTAAATCTGAATGAAAACTTGATGTTAACAAAGTTGTTCAGTGCTACGTTTGCTGTGGCAGCTTAGGTACATGGGGTTGGGGGAGTCAAGGGCAGAAGTTAATGAAGAAAAGCGTGTTGTGAGGTGTGAAATGCAAAGCGTAGATATTTGGGTTTATAGGGCAATATTGAAAATAAGCAGGAACTAGTAATTTCAATAAATAAAAAAAAAGTAGTCTACCGACCTTTGCCAGCTTTGTTTTCAAATGAACTTTAAAGTATTTCCTTGAGATGTGAGAATGACTTTGTGTGTAGAAAACCAAGCTTAATTCAAGCTGGCAACGTGGAGGACATTGCATCAGCTATTTTCTCCTGCTGTTTATACTGGTGAAAGTACTGAAAAACAAATGCAACTGAGAAGAGAAATAGTCCAGTATGAAATTACTCATGGTATTGAGGAGACCACAGCTACCTGATCTTTCAGGTACAGTCTAACTCTGTGTTTGCACAGGCAAACGAATTATATCCCACTCACACAGCATATAACACAGGGTAGTGAAATCTAACTGATGCGTTACTAAACTGTAGGAATGATATTTTTCCAGTTATTTTTTGTTAAAAAACCCCAGCTCTACCTTCCCTTGCCTGCTGCCTTACAACTGTTTACTGCACATGGCAGGAACTTGTTGCCGAGCACAAAGATATGATACGGTATGTAGACAGTGACCTAAAGGAAATATTTATTTCTGTGCAGTGTAGCAGGTTATGGTTACAGCTATTAAGCTGTTTCAGTCGTGATTTACTCACCCAGAAGAAAAGATACAATATTTTTCTAAATCTGTTTCCTATTAACTTTTCCTCCCCCCTGCCATGGCCACCCCCTTTCAAGATTCCTAAAATGGATGAAGTCTCTTCTTTTCTCAGCCACAAACCAAGGTATATAAAAATTCCCTCATCCTTGAGGCAATGATCAAGGAACAGGATATCCTGGTTAATACTAATGCAGGAAGAAGGTTTGCTCATTCTCACAGACTTTTCAACCCACTGGTGCCTTCTGAACCAGCCTAAGCCATCCTTTCCTTTTTGCCTCTGGGAAAAAATAAATAAAAAATTAAAAAGGGCAGAGATTATTTAAAAAGCTAAATCTGCTATACGATAAGGCATCATGGCACTGCAAACACAGGCACTGCAAACTCATGATTTGCCATGTTAGATGGCAGCAAGGAGATATGTTGTGAGTGCCACGTTTCCCAAGAGCCACATACGTTGGCATGGTGCCCATCCTGGAAAGTGCTGAAGGCCTGACTGGGTGGGGCTTTGCACAACCTGATCTAATGGAAGGTTCCTGCCCATGGCAGGGGAGCTGGAACTAGAGTACCTTTAAGATGCCTTTCCACCCAAGACATGTTATGATTGCATGACTCTGTAATTCTGTAAGCTGTGCTCCCAGAGCCTGCACCACTTCTGGGCACAAACGTGTTTTGAGGCAAATATTGCTAAAATTAATTCCAGCAGCCATGACAACTGAAGAGGTTCCCATATGGGGTTACAGAATGTGCAGAAGCTCCAAAACAACCTGAAATTATGGATGACAAAAAAACCCCAAACAAACCCACTCCCATAAAAACAGCCCATGGAAATAGTAAGGCATCTTCTAGTCCCTCTGATACTTCTCCCACACAGAACTGGACTCTCAAGAATGGGAAAGCAACCTATAAAAAGACAGTATTGCACACCAGTGCAAACTATCAGTTTTAACGCACACAAACACATACATCACCATTGCAATACCCACTATCTCCTTGTTTCCTCACTTCTGTTAAATTGCCATCAATTAACACAGATGTTGAGGAGATAAGGTTTTTAATAACTGCTTTTATTTCCCAAAGCAAATGTTTATGCAAGTAGCACACCTTGTTATTTTAATTCATTTTGAGGGATTATGCAAATAGCAAGATCTAATCAAGTGACAAATATGTTACCCACATGAATAACTGAGCAGCCTTTGCTCTTACTCCTCTTTAACACATATGTTGCAGGTGGGTTTTGGTTATGCTTGTTTTATATTGGTATAATCTCACTAATTGAAGGGGAAATAATCCTGATTTATATCCATATGAGTCAGGAGGGCAACAAGAACCACAATAATTTAAGCATTAAAAAAACTCAAAATAAACAGAAAAGCTTTTCCTGCTAGATAAAAATCACTGTGAAAGAAATAAAGCCAAACTTATTTACCTACACACATAGCTATGAACTCATGCAATGAGAATATATTAATTCCCTACAGTGTTACAAGACTTCCTTCTAGTGAGTCAAACAACTTTATTAGGAGAATCTAGTTGTGGTAAGAAAGGAATTAAAATTCCACCATCAGTTCAGAAACAGTGCTGAATTCATTCTTGCTTATCACAGGGTGATTTCGCACTAGTAATTTTTTTCCCCTCAATGCTATTTTTCTAAGATTTTTTTTTTTTAATGCTGTTGTAAGCCACTAATATTTTGGCCATTTTCTCCACTGTTTAGACTGACTAAAAACCATGCCTCATAAAATGAGGATTTAAATCTTCCCAGAATAAATGCATTTTATTTCTCACATTACCCCCTCCCTCCCCACCCAAGGTTTCTACTATAAATGGCTGGTTATAGCCCAATCAAGTGCATAAAAGCAATTGAATAAATAAAACTATGAAGTAAGTGTAAAATATTAGTGTCCAGACATACAAGATTCATGCAGGTACTACGAAACCTCCACAGCTGTATGGGCCTGGAGCTCATGCCGTGCCACAGGTTTAACAGGACCCGCTACCAATAAGAGTTTTATTTGCTTAATAAATTACATTCAAAAGCACAATAGTCCAGGCTCTTAGCTGTAAAATTGCCAAATATTGTCAATGACTGCTCTCTGGTTATAAATAGTAAAATAATGTACAGCTCATTAGATTTTTGATTCCCTATGCAATTCTTTCTAACCATTACTCAGAAACATATAAAAAGTGACTCTACATGACGTTTTATAGAGGTTATAAATTGCTATGAGGAGATGACATGGGATAAATCTGTAGGCAGGGAGAAAGGGACTCAGCCAAGCCAAATGTGTAAATTAAGAGTTTGGGCAAAGTGTAGGACTACATGAAACAATACTGAAATAATAAAGACAGACGGATAAGGATTAACTGCAGCATAAAGAGGTTTACACTGATGGAAAAAACACCAACAGACTTCTCTGCTGAAGACAGATATGTTAGCTGTGCCTAGTAGTATACAAAAATCTTAAAATCAAATTCACTTCAAGTAACTTTAATGTTCAAAGTAAGATTAATTAAACTTGGAGAAGCATTGTGCAATGGCTATCTCACTTGTATGAGTGAAAGTTGCAGGATTTTCTATTTTCTTTACAAAATGAGTTTTGGCAGCTCTACAATAATTTGACTGGTCCATAGGGAAGATAATAGCTTCACTGAACAATGTTCCCAGAAAATTAAACAAGTTCCTTGTTTCTCTTTAAATATAGGAACTAATTTCTTTTTTAAAGACACACAATGATGCTTTTATTATTATGTATTTACATACTTAATCAACATATGAAAAAAATGCTTCAGAAGTTTCCAATACAAGCTTACAGGACCCATCACAATATTTCCTTTTAGCATTAGAAAATCAGGCAGGGAAGCTTTTCCTTCACTGCATATCTCGTGTTCCTGAGTGACATTAACATCCAGAGGATACAGCGCAGCAATTCCTGCCATCTTGCAAAATTATGGGTGCTTTTCACAGGCTAGAATTGCACCAGCTCCCTGGATGAAGTCCTGAGCCTGTGATCATTTTCTCACACCTTAACAGAGGTAAAAGTCTGTAGAGGCATATCCATAACATTCAACAGCAATAGAGTTTCAGCTTAGCAGTCAAGGCACTAAAGTAATTTACAGTGCCAAGTGCTGAGGTTTCTGTATTTGGTTCTCACTGGATATTAAATTGAATTAATGAAATGTAAAACTTCCCAGAGCAGCAATTATATTGTCTTCCTTGCTTCTCAGAGAGACTTTAAAAAAAGAGGGTTTGCCTTCTCCACCTGTCCAGTATTAAAGCCCTCTTTGCCACGGCTGAAGTTGGCATCTCCTGTTCAAATGACTCCATGTCCTCAGTGCTCTGCAATAAATGTGCACCTGAACATCTTGGTATATAAATTTCACTTCTTGGACAGTATCTAAGACACATCACTTCACTATGAAATGTGCCAATTCTTTTGGACAAAACCTATGATAGAAAGCTGGAAGATCATTGGACAACCTAGCTCACAACAAAATACTTCATCAATTAAGAGAGGAATGAGAATAAAACAAGATAGAGTTTTAAGGGAGAAGCCATTGATTTTATGAAGCCAAGTGATTAAGTCCAGAAAAAAAACCCCAATCTAATGTTTTTTACACAGACAAGCCTTTTCGTAGGTCTTGATCTACTTCAGTTAGTGCAATAAATGGTACTGTGTCCTCCCCACGAACTATGCCTCATCCTCAAACTTTCAAACAAATATGCTTTCTCACTCACTCTCCTCCTTTCTTGAATAGGGGGCAAACGCCTCACAACACTAAACATTTTCCTCTGACAAATTAACAAGGCAGGGGAAACATGTTCCCAGTGCAGTTGCAGCAGCAGGGCAGTCCAGTGGCAGAACATCAGCCTGAATGTCAGAAGACTTTGTCTTATATGTAGCTCTGCTATGATTTGACCTTTGGTACCTTTCTAGCCATTCCATCTTTCATCCTTTATCTGGCCTGTCTATAACAGATTGACAGTCCTTTGGGGCACAGTCTCTTCCTAACTATTTGTGTAGTGCCTAACACAAAGGAATCCCAATCTGCTTTTAGCACTGTGCAAACACACTACTGAAAATGTAGGTTTTTCCTCTGGGACCTTGCAATCTTAGGCAAGAGACAACAAAGAGATACATCAAACAGATGAAAAACACAAGTTAACTCAGAGCTACAACTGATCTTCCTGAAAACCAGAAGCTGGTTTGATTTGCAAAATGTGGCTTTTGTCTAATTCAGAAGGCCCCCATTAAGACTGCCTGAACACTCCACTAGTGTTCATTTTTTTCTATGCTCTTTAAGTGAAAATAAACCAACTTTATGGTAGAATAAATGAGAGTCCTTCTCAGGAGATTTTTATTTCTTCCAAATTTGCATAGTGAAACTCCAAACTGAAAATGGGATATAGTCAGTCTTTTTCCATTGGAGCAGTTTACTTCCAGTGTTGCTTTATATTTTGTTGGTGGCTGTTTTCATTTGTTGTCTCTTGGATGTAATCCTCCGAGAACAGACCATCCTGCTTTGCACACATACTGTGACCACAGAGCCAAGATCCTGGACTAGGAGACAGGTCCCAAAGTACCACCTCAACACCAAATGAAAAAGGCTGCTGTTTATAAAAAAGCTCAGTGAAATACCACCACCATTCTTACTCATACGTATGTGATAGGGGAACTAAAGAGTTTTGTGTCATCTGAAAACAGACACACAAGCATTTGAATTCCTAAAGAGCTTTAGTGATTATCTAAAGTTTAGAAAGTCCAAAATACCTCAAAAAGGAGATAATGTGGCATGTACGATAGATTTATTCCATGGAAAACGAAGCTGGAAAAATATCTGGTGTGAGCTGGGACATTTCCTATGCTTACACACATGCCATGAATCTCAACTGTGTCAAGGGCAGCAGTAAAAGCATTCTGAGGGAAGAATTTTGCAACCTCCTAGTCAGCTAATTTTCTTTTTTTCCATGTCTAAATGAATTGGGTCCTGTCAGTCTAAGACCTCAAGAAATCAGGGCCTTGTAGAACTTGCTAACTGATGTCTCTCTCATTCATGAAAAGTGTAATCTGCTGGGCCAGTAAAGAGATATAAATATAACATTTACCCTGCTTCTTTTTTGTATTCCTGGCTCATGGCCACCTGGATTTGAATAAATCCATCACCGGAAGATTCCACATGTTTGCTATTTGAGCAAACATCTGTTGGTTAAGCTGCTGTTCCCTTGGGAGTATGGCCTGGCTTCTCTACCAGTCAGTTTGGTGGCTTGGTTTCCCTTGTATGCAAATGCACACTGTTTTTATTAGCTCATTCCTTTTCTCTCCAGCTATGGCAGAAGCCACATCGTGCTCTGACGCAAGCTCAAATGCTTGGCGCCTTTTCATTGCTCCACTTAGACTCAGTCCTACTGCTCCTTTGGAGGATTGCTAACTTGCTGATTGTTGTACTAAGGACTTCACTGACAATTATTTTTTCATCAAGTATTTTGTGAAGGATTTTTTCTTTTTTAATGTCAGGGAATAGTCTAGACCAGAAGTCTTTCTGTCAACATGGTAATTTTTTAAAGGTTTTTTTATTAATTATGTGTATGCAAGTACTACCCTAAGTCTACTTTAATGGCTGTTTCTAAGGTCTTTCTCTCCTCTTCTGTTTCTCTACTTTTCCACCTTCCCTTTTGTTTCATTTGAGGCTTTTCCTCCTTGTTATCTTTCTGCTCCTTCCTTTACTTTCCTCATAGCCTAGGCTCTCACTAACCCTCTCCCACCACTTAAAAGGATTGGTAATAAAGTAAGTAAGGGTAGATTATAAAATCAACAGTTGTATAACAAATGTCAAATTAAACACACACACACACACACACACACATATATGTACACATGTGTCTTTTTGTGCTATAGCTTGAGGCAGTTTGCAGACCCAAAAAGACAGGGTGGAACTGGTTATAGGCTGGGCATTCATGAGTCATATCAGTGGTCTAGACACCACTGCTTTAAACTTCCCTCTGAGGTTTCAGCTGTCTATGAATGAAGCTAGCCTTTGTGTACATGGCAAGACCAGGCAGACATAGCACAAAGGTTTGTGCTGGTTTTCTGGTAAAAGAGAGAGGATCCAGTGAGAAGAAAATGCTCATTTTATTCTTCAGACTTACTCTGTCCTCTCTTCTATTGAACAATCTGTATTTATTGCCATCATGTAATTTCTTCTCCTACCTATTCTATTGTTTTCACATATGTGTGTCCATTTGAGAAAGCTTTTGTGCAGAGGATTATGACCAATTTTCTAAGGATGAAACACTTAGAGCACCCTATTTCACACAATAGATCCTTAATCTCCCATTACCCAGAATGATTTTCAGTTTAGAAACATGCTGGAATATTTGTGCATTAGAATTGCTTTGGAAGTACTAAGACTGTCTTAAGTGAAGAGAAATATTTTTTTAAAAATTATTTTTTTCTCTTAATGTGGTAAAGCTGGTTATTGTAATTTCAAGGGAAAAAAATGATTAATTCTTCTCAGCGCTGGTTCTGTTTTATTTTAAAAAGCAATGATGGTCCCCTTCTGATGACATTTGGAAAGGAGGAATCCTCACAATGGGAGTCCCCAAGGATCCTCAGTTTAACCTGCATGGGAGCAATTGCAAGATAAAGGCCAGAAGCACTTAATGCAGAATTTGCCCTGTCAATCAGTTTATCCAAACAAACTCTTAGTGGAGTTTGAGAAGGCCAAAGAGTAAGATTTTATCTCTGTGGAAGAACTACTTTTCTGTTTGTAAATTTTTTGCAGTAGAGAAAAATCTAGAGGAAAGTAAAACAACTTCCGTTTTCCTTTTATTTTTTCTTCTATTTTTAAAATATTAGCTTCTGGATTTCTCAGGAGAGAGAAGCAAACAAGGTAAAAAAAAATTCCACTAAGTATTGACTTAAATTTTTTCTAGTTGTCAGAAGGTAGCTAGAAGGCATTTGGTAGTAGCCTGGAGAAGAAATCTTGTGCATCTGTATGAAGACTGAAGGAGGCGTCTTCAAGACATGTGTCCCATTGAGAAGGATGTTTCTCCACATGATTCTTTAGACTCATGGCCTAATCTGCTGTTCATCAGCGAGAGAGCTGCATCCAACCTCAGCTAATGTCTGCTTGTCGCAGTTTTCATATAAGGAGCCAACAGCTTTGGCTCCCCACATTTCCTCTTCTTCATGTTAAGTCGCTTTTTGGCACAGGGTCTTACGACAGAGCAGAAGACAGTACATTAACCAGAAAATTAGCTGAATTCCAGAACTGACTGAGTAGGCAAAAATGAAAATCAGAAGTCATCACCACCAGCACTGCATTTTGCGAGCTGAGTTGTCCATTAAGCACTGTGGCCACCTGGGTTAAACTGCAATGAGTGCTTGCTGCCAGCTGGCCTTGTCATCACTTTCTCTCTGCAGCCCACGGGCTGTGCAGCCAGAGGAACGAACACACAGATGATAAATTGCAAAGAGAATTACAGGACCTGTTGTCCCAGCAATTGAATTTTTTTCAGACCAAATAAACGAATGCTTTTCTCTTTGAAGGAAACAAGGCAGCACATCTGCTTCAACCTAAGAGCAAGAATAACTGGGAAAATCTCACACCCTCACCACACATATGTGGTGTGAAGGGAAGGGAGGTGCACCTATCGATCAAACACAGCTGTCTCTGCTGAGGGTGGGAAGCTCCAATAGCTGACTCAAGAAATCTTTTTCTAAATTTATACTAGGTCTTACACTATTTTAAATAAGATCACTGTGGCCTTTTGAGCTGAGCAGCTTTAAACTTATTTGGCAACATATTCCCCCTCCACCCATTTAGGGCCAGACCCAACAAAACTTTTCTGCTTGCACTTCTCTTTAAAGGTCTCATACAGGTCCCCTGAATGCAGCAAAGTACTCTTGGGCTTAAATGTTTTGCTGAACACCAGTTGGAACAGCATATGCACAGCACCAATATGGTCCTCCAAGGGCTGCATAGCGTGTCAGTGTAGCTTGGCTGCTGGCATTACATTAGATGGACTCCTGGTCATCCCTACCAATGTGAAAAGTCATAAGGAAGTCAGAAGATGAGCAACCAATTTTAAGGGCTACAGTTACACATGCTTAATTGGTCACTACTCACACTACACCTTACACTGCTGTCAGAATGATAGTTTTTTTCCCCAGACTTCTTTTTCCAAAAATGCTTTGGCAGAAAATCTCTCAGGCTGGAAAGAGATGTAGAAGCAATGGAGCCAAACTCCTAGAATCCAAATTCCTAAAAGGTGTGTTATGGAATGAAATCTTAGAATAACAAATGAGTGTGGCTGCTTTGGAGATACTTCCCCACAGCTTGAAACAGAGATGTGGGAATGTCTATGCCTGTACTCAAGCTGTTTGCATGTACATTTTGTAGAACTCTAATATTCATCACTCGGCAGAAATTGGGTTGATATTAAAGCAAAAATTTCAAGAGAAGATTTATGCCCAAATCTGCTTCTACTTAAATTGTTTCTAAAATATGAGTTCATTCACCACGTGCCTAAAGCAAGGACCAAAATGAAACAGCTGGTGCACGGGCCAGTGGAAAGAAGCACATGCTCAGTGAGCTGTGCTGCATCAGCACTCTATTACAAATGACTCTGCACTACTGAGCATTTTGCTGCAGACATGACATCAGTGATGTAAATTCAAGTGGCTTCTGCTCCTCTGATTTCATCAAAAGGTGAGGTAGGAAGCCAGAGAGCAGGAGGAAGGTGCCACCATCAGCCACTCCTGCCAGTGGAGTGCAGCAGAGAATTCAGGCCAAAAAGATGCATACATATTGCAAAGTGATGGATTTGCTCAGGCTTACATCTGAAACCGATGCAACTTTGATCATTCAAAGCAAGTAGAAATCACCTCATAACTCCCTTGCAGTGGTGAGATTTACAAAAGAGACCTTAAATGTGCATACAGAGTCAGGTTCTTACTCATTTAAGCAGGACTTAAACTCAGCAAATGGTCCCAGTAAGCTGACAGGGCTACTCACAGAGCAAGGTCCACCATGGGAGAAGGAACTTGTCTTACTTCTGGCATTAAATGATCTTGCACTGTTCCATGCATACCTCTGGGAAGTCACTAGCCAATTCATTAATGTGCACAGCTTTCTACTATCTTTTATAATTATTCTCCTCATAACGTTCACCACCAACGAAGTTTTACCAGGTTACAAGTTAACCACCTGCTGAGTGACCAAAATGCTGGCCTAAAACTTCAAACACATTCCCTTACTTTCATATGTGAGTAATTTTATGCTCAGGAATAATGTCACATGAGTCATAATATCCTTTGAATTCACTGTCTGAACGATCAGAGCCCAAAAGTATCCTCAAGTTCAACAGTTGCCATGTTTTTGTCTCAAAGTAAATAATATAAAGAGAAGAATGCACTGCCTGTTTTTTCTTTTGCATGAGGTAAGATGGCTAGAAATATTGTTTTAGCCTTTTTTATATTTGACATGTAAGTAATAACTAGAAAAATTCACCTTGTACTTGGAAAATTTTCCTCTTGCTTATATGGATAAAAAGAGAAAAAGAACAAATTTGATTGCCTTTTTTTTTAGCAACATAAAACTCCTTAACTCAGTTTCACATACTATCACAGAATCAATTTTTCAAATTAATCCAGGCAAGCATTCAACTTACAAAATATAAGTTACATTGGCATTCTAATGGGAAAAATTGTAATGCAAATATGATATAAAATACTGGGAAATCAGTACTATGCATGCTTGTAACAACCTTTATTTATTTGGGTTTTTATTTCCTGTAAGTTTCTTGACAAGCTGGAATAGATCTTCCTCTCTGAACACAGAAATATTCAGTGCTATTTCCAGAGCCTGACTAACACAAATTGTACTGCAAATTTCAGAGCAGTAGTGAGAAACTGCAATTAATGGGGGGGAAAAATAAATTAGTATAGCTCATGTGAGAAAACCATTCCAGCATGACCTGCCCTGGCTCTGATTCAAGTAACTCTTCAAACATGCAGTTAAGTGCAAGCACAGATGTTGTTGTAAATAGGAAAGGAGTAGGCTACCCCTGAGAAATGAGTAAACTGTGTTGCCCAAAATTAGAAGCATTTGCCCTGATCTACACTATTGCAAATACAGAAGTTGGCTATCTGGGCCTCTAATCCAGTCATGTCTCCATGTATCAGAACACCAAGTTTGCCAGCAGATTATCACAAGAAAGTTTCAAGGTTTAGGGGTGTAGTCACAAGGACAGTCTGCGCTCCAAAAAGCACACACTATTTGTAGTCAAAGCAACTACACAGCACCTACTTCTTGCAAGAGTTACTCTGCTCCTGGGGAAGTTATAAGATATGACTTATAAGTTCATTAGTCACATATTATTTTTAATATCTTCTTGACAAGTAGTAATGACAATTTGAATAATTATAACTAAATTAGTTACAGGATCCAAAGCAGTACCCTAAATCAGTTATATGGAATACACCTTACTGCTTAGTTCAAACAGTTTTGGACTTCCTCAAATAGAGAGGGATCGAAAAAAAAAAATCTGCTTCTTTGCAATGTGTAATACCTTGAACCAAGATAGCTTTCCTCAAAGATTTGTTTTCTTCTCTCTCATTACAAAATGCAAAACACAGCTTGACCAAAGGAAAACTCTCCTGCCGAGGATAATGACTTGTTGTTCGAATCTCTCAAGTCAAGCTGAAAGTGGTCCTTCAAGGCATGAGAAAATAAATCACTAATGGTAATGCCCTTGAAACACTAATTTTTCTCATTTAATTCCCAAACTTAAAACAATAAAATATTTCAAGAGGTACACACTAAGTTCCACAGAAAATAAGTGCATTTGAATAAGGTTCTGTACATATTGACTGAAGACTCTGCAAGAGGCTGTGTTTCAGAGAGAAGCTATGGGTTACTCCAGCACTGGCAACTGAAACAATACCGAAAATGCCTTTATAATTGCAAATGAAAATTTGCTACAGACGTTTTATTTGTAGTATAACTGTGTGACGACTTCTCTCCCTCCTTGGATAAAGTTTTTACAAGCCAACATTCACCAACAGCCCCAGCAGGCACAGCTGATCATCCCCAACACTCAGCTGTGCCCTCAGATTTGTGTCTGAAGGGGATGACTTCACTATCCAGGGGATACTCCCAAACTTTTACAACAGGTTAAAGTCTGGTCATAGACAGACAACTAGACAGTTGTATGAGACAGACACACTTAAATTTGTTTACAACGATGCTAACAAACCCTTGGTCCATGCATACAGCAGATTCTAGAGGGGGCACAAACAAGGACGCTTAAAGTCATGTTTGTGGTAAAGGTGGAAGAAAGACAGAGTACCAAACACTTCCTGTTTCTCAGTACATTTGTCTCCAAGGCAGAATTCACCTTCATGTCAACCAATGTACCCTTAAGAGGCTGAATAAAATTGTTTGTATCATGATTCCAGATGTAAGACAAGACTAACATGCCAATTCTGTGATGCAAGCCTGACTGACCTTTTAAAAAATGCTGGGAGGACAGGGGATGACTAAATGCCTATCTAGCATTCTTTCCCTTAGAGCTAAAAAAAAGACTTTCCAATAGAAACAAACTTCTGATCAAATTTAATGATCAGCAACCTTTACCTAAGAGAGAAACTAAGACATGTTTGGAAATAATACAATTTGTTTGTCAAGATGTAGCATTTTAGTGCTGCCAGTTCCCAGAGTTTTCCTAAATTAAATGATTGTTCTGCACAGCTTTTCTGAATGTGATACCCTCTGAAGTTTGTATACATTTCTGGTTTTTCATTATTGCATTGCTGGGTCAATGTTATGTTTAATACTGGTTATAGTCAATGCTATTTTTCCTATATTATAAGGCAGACTAATCCCTAAAGCAGACTAACCTTCAAACACAGAGAAGGACATGAATTCATAGCTGACTAGCAAGCTAAATTAATATATGAGAGACAGCAGCAGAACACACTATCAACTGATGAGCAAATTAATGCAGATTGTCTTGCTTTTCCCAAAATTCAGGCTTTGAAAGGCTTAGAATTAACCCTAACAAGGATTCACATTAAAAAATCTCTTTAAATAAACAGCTATAGTACTCTAATAACCCTTCAGCTACTTCCAGTCCTATTGTAACCTATGCAGCCTTACTGGTTATGAGCTGCACCATCAATATCCAATCTAGGGCTTTATCAGCTCCTTCTAGCAAATATCATATGTGTAACACCTACATGAAGTATTAACTCCCCAAAACTATTTGCAAACTGAGTCCCCACTGAATGAATAGCTGAATTTAAAACATATTTTCTGATGTTCTGTTTATATTAACAAAACTTAAGAGCCTTCCTTTGTTTTCCAGAGACCAGGCTTAGCGCTATTATGTCACATGATAACATATGCCATAAACACTCACAATAGATAACTGTGACTTTGAAAAAATAATACTTCAGGCATATATGCTATCATGTAACTGTTCTACACAAAATGCAACAGTGCCAGAAAGAAAAGGTACTTATGACTGAAAAATTTAAATTATCTGCTTTAGCTGGGGTGGAGATGTGAGCCAAGTTGGAACTAATAAAAATGCAAGATAATTGATTTCCATTTTAGCAACAAGCAATGGGAGAAGAAAGTATGTTCAGATCAAACTGCACAAGAGCTTTTCTTTTTCTTCCACTTTGACCACAGTGGATGAAGAGAGCATTTTGTGACCATCTAGGAAACTCCCGTTCTCACAGACATGTTACAAATACTTTTGATGATTGTCCTGTAGCTGCTATCCTGTTTTTGTCTCCTTCATTTTATTATGTCCTCCTCTACTTGTGTTTTTATTCCTTGCTTGTAAACTTGCCTGAGTGTATTTGCCTTTTTGTACTGAGTTTAACAGCACAAATAGTGGAATTCTGGTTCAGGAATGGGTTCCCAATACAACCGCAAAACAAATAATAAATTAGGCTGACTGACTAGTGATCTGAACAGAGTTATCTCCATGTTCAGGAATTAGCCCATCAGATATAATGCAAAATGAGATAGGATGTGTTATCTTCAAGTAAATTGATTCTCTACCCTCCGGGAGGGGGATGGAGGGAAGCTCTTAACTTGCTGTCTTTGAAATTTGAGAGATTATCCAGGCTATGCAGGAAAAATCCAGATGGAATACTTTGAAAGTAAAAAAATTTGCAATTTATAGAAAAGTAGAAAATCTGAACTAGAAGGGCCTTTCAAAGTACAGTCCTGTTTTTCAAAAATGCATGTTCCAGAGGATTACTAATAGCACACTGCCCCTGATGGAGCCAAACTTTTCATGTAGTCATAATGCAGTGGATCAGAGATATTGGTGAAGAGGTTGGTAAGAGCCATAGTAGTAGTGGAAACTTGATGATCAGATCAGGGAAATGGATGAGGCAGCAGGGATGACAGAGTGGTGGATATGGAGCAGATGTAGCAGGAAAATATCTACATAGTTTTGATAAAAACAACAAAATTCAGGCTTTATAGACTCTAAGAGACTTTGTGAGAAACTAAAAGGGGTAATTGTCCACATTCCAAACATTTTGATACACAAACTGCACAACCATCGCCCATGAATAGCTCAGCTGTTAACAATTTTTCCCCCCCAAGATAATAATCAGGCTTCGTGCCAAGCAACTTTTCTCCAAGTGAATGATATTTTGAAAGCCTGGTCAAAACATAGCTGTGACATAATTAGTTTTTAAAGAGCACAAGTGACTCTGAAAAGATCTCAGTCTGGGTTTGAAAGACCCAGTTTATAACCCAATTAGGAAGAAAGCACTTTCAGGCTTTCACTCTAGTGGAATTCTCAGTGAGTCTCTCAAAAAAGCCAGTCCTGCACGCACATCTGTTTCCAGTGTGATGCTGGTATGCAAACTATTGTCTATTGGAAGTGTGTTGTGGTAACGTTTGCCAGGGTTAAAGACTGGGTCAATTTGATCAAGAAGCTAAAATTAGCTTCTGTGTGTTTTCCTGAAAAGAAAAAAAAATACTGTTAAGATCTTTGTTTTCCTTCAAGTCTTGTTCTCAGATTTCTGTTCGGCTGTGTGAACTACCATAAAGCACACGGTTCCAAAACTTACTTCTTTCTTACTTGTTCTTTTTAATTGATGCAATAACAACAACAGCCATTAGCTTCTACAGAACCCAACAGTCTGATTCTGTATTCCAGTCATCACAAGAGTTTAAAACTCACTAAGGCAGTCAAAATCCCTACAGTAAGATCAATGCAAGGAAGAAGTCTCGGCTAGTGAAACTAAAACAGAATAATTTCAGCTACTAACAGAACTAAAAAGAAAAAAAAAATATGTTTCTGACAATGATAAAATTGCAGACATTCCTGGAAATGTTTTAATGCTTTGTCTTTTAGTTACATACTCATGTAACTATACAACACTTGTATCTGCTGTATTACAGTCATATATACAGGGACATTTTGATGCCACAGAATTGCTGTGGTTGGAAGGTACCCTGGAGATTATCCAGTAAACCCCCCATGCCAAGGCAGGTCACCTAGAGCAGGTTATGGGAACACTTCCAGGTGGGGTGTGAATGTCTCCAGGGAGGGAGCCCACATGGCTTCCCTGGGCAGCTTGTGCCAGTGCTCTGCCACCCTCAGTGTAAAGAAGTTCTTCCTCATGTTGAGGTGAAACTTCTTACGGCCATTGCTCCTCATCCTGTCTCTGGGCACCACTAAAAGGAGTCTAGCAACATCCTCCTGGCACCGGCCTTTGAGATAGTTATATATATTGATGGGATTCTTTCTCAGTCTTCTCCAGACTGAATAGGCCCAGCTCCCACAGTCTCTCCTCACAAGAGAGATGCTCCAGACCCCTAAACATATTTGTGGCCCTTTGCTGGACCCTCTCCAGTAGCTCCTTGTCTTTCTTGTACTGAGGAGCTCAGAACAGGATACAGTACTCTATTTTCATAAGAAACACAACAACTAATTTATACTTAAAGCACTTAATTAAAGGAAACGTTTTATATGGAAATATTTACTACATTAAATACTGCTAACACTGTACCTGTTCATGAAGGCTTTTAATTAAAATATTTAAATTACTAAAAGGTAGCTAAAACCACATTAAAATATCTCACTAAAACTGTACTTTTCATAGATCATTTGGTGCAATTTTTACTGGTCTCAGAACAGCATGTTGAATTTGGGAAGAGGATCTCACTTCCCCAGAAAGTTAAAAAAAAAAAAGAGGGAAAAAGAATGTGCAAACATTTTGCTTACATTATCTAACTGAAGCTCTGCAATGGAGACAATCAAAATGTTCATTTTAGAACATTATAAAGACAAAGACAAAAGGATGAAAACATAAAATAGAATGAAAAGAGCCTGGAAAAAAAATCAGCAAAGGTCCTGATCCTGCAAGTAGTGTCACATGAATACTTTGATAACCAGGAATAAGCCCAAGAAGTCTAGTGAGAACTACTTTACATGTGTAAATGTTTGTAAGTTCAATACATCAATGCACAGTGTGTAACAGTAAAAAGTTACTGTAAATACTAATTTATTAGTTGGAATTTATGTAATTTACAAGAGAAACACTTCATTTTCTAGGATATGCCATATTAAAGCAATTGCTCTTTAAACTGGCTTGAAATTTGTCAGTATTCATGGTCGCAGGGATCCAGGATATCAGAACTTACACCACCAGAAAAATCAGAGCTATTATTTGCTCTGGGAAATAATAAAAAAAAAATTACTGGAAATATCTTTAGTTTTAGACATAGTAAAAAAAGCAGCCTGAGACCAACTCTGTTTGCTGTGGATTCTCTTTCCACAGATATTTCTCCTCTTTTACTAAAGACTAATTAATTTTTTAACACTTAAAAATTGATTGATTCTCATAAGGCAGATATGTTTATATCTGAATAAGTAGTAATTTAAGAACTCATTTGCTAACTTAGCACTAAAATGGCCAAACAAGAAAACTGCTAGCCTAACATATTGTCAGTGTTCAACAGGCTATCTTGAACTCAGTGAATATGTTTTCTATTTAATGAGCTCTAGAAGCAGGATCAAGCTGAAGTTACAAGCAGAAGAGAAATCTTTTGGAATATTAACAAGTCTTTGATTGTCATTGTTTTTGCATTAGCTTCACACATTGGCTTAACTCAGTTGTCCAAGTACAGACTTGTCCTCACACACTCACAAAAATTTATATAAATTTTCCTATAGTACTTCAAAATTTCCAGGCAGTTTGTCCTTAAAAGACAGAGAAGGATTAATAGGCAAGTAGCTAACATCTCTATTTTCTGGCTTTTCAAACTGCATATGTTATGTTTTGCTAATTTTTAAACTTTTACTCTAATTTATGGATATCTAAGTCTAGTGTATCAATATGATATACCATCTACGTTAGTGTCACCATTCTTGACAAGAGAACAAAAAAACGCAAACAACAAAAGGACACATACTGAAGTTTAAGATCTATTTCAATAAACTGGACTGAGAAAAGTTACTGTTATCAAAAATAAGGATTTTACATCTGATATTGCATTTCTGCTAGTTCTGTGTGTGCCTTTTTGCGGTATTTTATGGTGTACCTCTCCCTATTTCTTAGATATAAGTTATACTCTCCAGAGGTGATCCTGTAAAATCACAATGTTCCTAATAAAATCAAAGGTCACTTGCTTAAGGGCTTGAAGCATCTGGCTCTACATGAAACATTTTCATGAAGAGTTTTCCCATGGGCTCTTTGGGCCACAGATTGTAGCTAAGGGGAGCTTCTCCTTGGGAAACAGAAATACAGGCAGCATTCTGCTTTCCTGGGAAAGTTCACCGTGTCCCTGGTTTTACCGAAGATAAGCCTATGAAAGTTAAGAGAGCCTGAGGAATTATGTACTACAGCAAGTTCAGCTACATGCAAATGTCTATCCTGACGGGAAGTGACACACATCCCATTTTCCAACACAGTCTCAGATAATCTGTCTACCTGCAGCTGGAGTAAGAAATCAAGGGACTCACTTGTTTCTTCATTGATGTCATCACTTCAGGCCATCTCAAGACCTTTACTAGTTTCTGCATTTACTAGGGACTGAAATCATACTCTGGGAGGGGGACCAGAGACTGCTGTGAGCACTCAAAATGCTCTCTGATTGCTGTAAGGGAGCACCATGTGCCTGAGCAGAACTGGGTGCTGCAGTTGCACAACCCAAACAACACAGTGGACTTCATTGGCTTAAATTCATGGAGCTGACCCTCAGGTGCTGTCTGGCTGTACACTCTATGGTTCATCAGTCTGGAGAAGTATACTACACTAATTAATTTCCAAGACTAACCATGATCTTAACTTTATGGAGATATTCAGGACTAGCTTTTCTTCTAGATGCCCCAATTTGGGCAGTTGGAGTTTCAAGGATTAATCACTATTTGCAACACCATTTTCATATTTACAGAACAGGGAAGAAGAAAACTTGAAACTAGACCAAAACCTTTGCTGCTGCTTCCAACTGTACTAGCTTGCCTCAGAAAAGCTTATTTATACATACAGACCTTTTCTAAGCTTAAATTAGTATTTTAGGTAACAAGATACTCCCTCACACTTTCTCCTGCATTTTGTAACACACTTGCCTCTTTTTCAGCTACTGAGTACACAGCTATTATTTGCTTTGGATGAGATACCTTCTTATTGTGCATTTCTCTTTGTGTGCATTGCCCTGTTATTAAGGTAATTTGAAACAGCCACGTGCAAAGTAACAAGGGAAATCTCTCTCAATCATGTCCCCATCCTATGGGCACAATTGTTTTCACATTATTCAGGCTGACTATTATGTAATTACAGAAATGTTCTTGTTCAAGTGAAATTCAGTACTTTTTCTTAAAACAGTCAGGTTATTAAAAGACAACCTTTTAACTGCAGTATTGGCTCTGACATATAAATACTAAAAGGAAGGAGGGGCAAAAAAAAATTTAAATTGGATTTTTTGTATTTAGCCGAAGTAAAACATAGTGGAGCACCAAAGGGAAAGCTTAATGCAGACCCTGCTGAACAACTCCTGTAATAACATCATTTGATGAGCTTTTTGAGAAAAAACATTCTGAAAGAAACATTATGTGTCCTCGACCTCCCACTCCCCAAAAATAAAACTCACAAAAAAAACCCTGAAAAAACCTGAAGATGAGAGACATTATCACTTTTTAAGGAAGAAGAGTTAACATTTTCTGTCTCCACAGCCACAATACAGATCACCTCTTTACACAGTAAGGTGTGAGGGCCACACAAGGAAGGAAGTCTTCAGCTACTGAAGATCATTAGCAGCAACGAGGGAGGCCACTGTCAGTCCTTTTGGACTCGTTTCTCTGGATCCTCGTACAAAGGACGGAAAATTATCGGCGCCACTGGACCTCTGCCCAGGTCATCCTACAGCTGAACACATGAAACGTTATGCCCTGAGAATTAATGCCCTGGAAGAAGCCCAGGGGTGGTTTGAGGCCCTGCACACATTAATCAGCCTGAATGTGGTCTCATGCTGGGATTCACAGCCAAGGCAGCCAGCAAGGTTGACTCCTCTGAGAAGGGGAGGCGTCAGAATAATATTAGAAGCATCAAATGTCCTCCCTTTCCCTGGTATGGAAAGCTCATCTAGGAGGTGTCAGGATAAAACATGAGAGCTGCAGTTGTACTTAGAGACATGAAGGAGTGATTCACTGTTTCGTGGCACAAGTGGAGGAGGAGGCTGCAATAAAAACTTTTACAAGGTGAGATCTAAACCCTGAATGCAGCAGTGCAGGATTACAAAGCCTTTTTTGTCTTTTCTCAGGAAAAAAATACCAACCAACAACTGAGAGAGCTGAGTGTGTCGTAATTAAACTGTAAATTTCTTCAAACAAAACAGAAACGATTATGCTTCTGACACACCTGCTTTATGAAAGTTACTCGTGCATTTTTGTTGATTTGTACTCTTTTAGAAGGAACTTCAACAGGAAAAGTATGCTGCAAACTGATACCCTTGAATGACCACCTTTTCATTATTAAGGAAGATTAAAAAAATGGAATGAAGCAAACATAGTAGAATCTCCTTCATATCACTTGGAAATAAAAAGGTAGTAACCAAACGCTTGGTAAATATACATTTCTGAGAAAAGAAAATTATCTACATTTTATGAATATTAAAGTATAGCTGTGCTGATATATTAACTCTTTAAAATATACGTTAAATAGCATTTTTTAAAAAGATACTAATAATGGCAAGACCTCCAGTAGAATTACCCAAAATATAATGTATCAAGGCAGAAATATATCTGCCTGACAAGACCTGATGAGCCAATAAAACATTAATATTTCACATAAACATTCAGGAAGTAAGTCAATTTTAACGATAGCTAAAAATAAGAGGAAATCATCACAAAATGACAAATTACACAATTAAAGCATTAAATTTTTTTACAGAAAAACAGGAGAACCAGAGAAGGAAAAAAGCTTTTCTTGTGACCTGAACATGTTCACTTATCCAGCAACAAATTCAGGACTATTTCTTATTTCTGCTGTCCAAACAATTCTAATGTCAAACAACTCTGTCTTACCCAAATCTAATAGAAATTTACCATGAAGCCACATCTAACTACCACTTAAAAATCCAAAGCTAAGATTGTACTTTGAATAATGTAGTATAAGCAGGAACATTTTATTGGAGAGAACACTGCTTTTAGGACTGGTGAGAAGTAAAACTGAATCATAGCATTCTATACTTCATTGAGCTGCAGAATAACAGGGTGTTCAACAGTACTAATTATGGTTAAAAAAATAGAGAAAGTAAGAAACTAAAAAAGACAAAGAAAAAAAGCAGGAGCTCATTTTCAGTATTTGTTGCATGTGTGCAATGTTCTTAAAGATATGTATAGTATCTAGTTTTCGCCTTGCTGACATATCACTCAGATAAATGGAATATCTTCTTTTGCACATGATGTTCCTATACCTGTTTTCCCTGCTCAGGTAATTTTCCAAGGTCTTGGCTACAAACAATTATGTCAAATTTTCCAGGCAATCTCACAGAGACTTAGAAATATGATTCCATGCTTAAGTGCTGCCACAAAGCAAGGCCCTGAAAAACTCACAGATGTTGCACACCTTACTCATTGTGGACATTGGGAAGGATCAGTTATAAGCTTCTCTTGTTTCTATGCTCTTTTCCCAAGCTTTCATTATTGGCCCCTGACAGTGATGGGGTATTTAGCAAGATAAAATTTTGGGTTGAGCCAGCATGGCAGTTCCTATGAACAGCTACTGCACTGTCAAAAGTTCAGTATTTTCATACTAGCTACTCTCAAGATTTTCTTGTCCGTGATGGGACATTTCTCTAATCCTTCTCACTCCATCTGTAGACCAGCTGGAGTCTTAACCTGATACATCCCTGGTCTGATGCTGCTTTAGCATATATATAAACTGACCAGCACACTAAACTTCTGCTGACTATTTTAGTTTACCTTTCTGTATTTTCCGTCTGGGTAGGAAAGCAATGGCACTTATGTCTGCCATTCTGCTGTCTTCATTCAAGCAGGTTTCCAGAAGAATGCTCTGAAAGCCAAAGGACTTTGACTGCAGTGAGTCTTACTTCTACCTCCTAATAGGAAAAAACCCACAAACCTGTCTCTCTCTCTGGCTCTTTGTGTTTCCTTCCTGTTTCCACTTAATATTTTCTAACATTTCAACCTTTTCAAGCTGGGGCTTGCTGTGGTACCAGAACAAAGAGGAGATAATGGGGCCAAGGAAAGAAACCTGGCTGATGAGCAAAGATTTATGGGTCCCAATTGAACTCCCCTAGAAATAAGAAGCTTTGGGTGATTTAGGACATGTGCTGTCTCCAAGTCCAAAACCTGTTCCCAATGAGTGTAAGGACACAGACCTAGCTGACAGACTCTTCATCCCACTTCAAAACAGGAATTCAGCACCCTCCAACAACAAAGAGGAATGGAGCACAAGGAAAGCCTGAGACAGGAAGTGTAACAAAATGGAGAAAATCCAAACAGGGAGATAGAAGTGGTAGGGATTTCAGGATTGACATCCTGACAGAAGGGAATAAGAAATTCTAAAATTACTTAATTATTTTAAAAGTAAGGCCAAGACAGAATTGTGCTGAAACGTTTTCAGACTTCGAAGTCTCTCTTTGGGGTGTGATTACTCTTTACTCAATTTCTTGACTTTGTCCCTGAAGACCTCTAAAGGCTGGAGAACTGTCCTCAAATATACATCTGAGTTTGAAATGACAAAGAGTTTCAGAAGAGTGTCTTGGCCTCAGGAAGTCTGCAGCTGGAGTTTGGCAGCCACCAGACCATAACACATGCTACATCTGTTGAAGAAAGTTTTCAACTGAATAATGTAAAAAAGGTAGTGTGGAAAAAAGGCAAAGCTAACACAATACTGATCATCTGACCCCTACATGATGACAGTATTATGTACTTTAAGTTTACGAGCCATACAAATACTATTACATATTTTAAAACATGCTAAAAAATAAAAGTAATTACACTATGATGGTGACAGTTTATTGTTTGCAGGTGCACAGTGCTGAAGGGCCTGGCTTTCTGGATTAACAAGTCACAGCACAGGAAGATACAGACAGCTGTCAGTCACCTTGCCTAAGCTAAGTAAGTACCCCAGAGATCATGCAGCAAATAGGATGCAACAGCCAGAACTGAAAAGCACATGTGTAGTCTGCAGAGTAGATGCACAAGAATCCAAAGCTTTAAGAAATGTTGTTTTTAAAAAAAATTTTTTGGGCCATCCTTGAAAGGATTTAGCCACAGGAAATGCAACTGCTCTGCCTAGTATTGTTCATATTCCTATGTAAACTATCAGGTTACAGTGAGAAATTACTAGGCAAGTGGCATGTATGGGCTGTGTTGTCACAACCTTGAAAGGTGTGATTGTCTCAAAGCTGACAGGAGTATTTCCAGGAAGTATGAAGACATGCTAGTCTTCATAATTCACTAATGTGAAGTTCACCCTTGCAACAATTTGTCCTGTAAGCAGGAGAATTAATGATGCCTTTCTTCTCACAGGTTTAAAATTTTTCATGTCCTTCACCATCTCAGCTGCTTGCTTCCTCCCTTCTCCAAAAGGTCCTGCTTTTCTTATGTTCCCTATAGCACCTCTCCAGGCAAGAGACAGCTTCTGCTGGGGCCAAGGGAGAGCATAGGTGTGTGCCATCTGACCAGGCAACTCCTGTTAAACAGAATGGACAACGGCAAAACTGTACTTACCATTCCCTCAGTGTGGGCATTAATTTCAGTTCCTCTCCCTTCCCTGGCCACTGATTTTCAGGCTTAAAGAAAATTAATTATCTGCGAGACTCATTTGAAATTGTCTAGGAAGTTCAAAAGTCTCCAGGGAGAAGGAAGGCACAGAAAAACCAGTGTGATTGCCTAAGCCTTGTTTCCTTAGGAAACCAGCCTAAACACACATCCAAACGAGGAACACCAGCTATAGGCTTCCTCTGGTCTGGTCCCTTAATCAGTGAACATTAATATTTGTGTGGAAACAGAGGGGAGTATAACTAAGCTAATTTCCAGGGAGGGTTATCCCCTTAAGATATCACTACTGTTCTTGGCCTCTTGGACTAGCATGAGCATCACGTGCTGCAAACAGCTCTTGCTTAGAGCATTCTTACAGTTGGACAACACACTCAAAAACAGCTGGAAGGGGAACTGCCAGATCTGGGTGAGAAATCACTATCATGTTATTAATAACCTTTCTGCAACTTTCCCACTTTACACTTGTGTGAACACAAGCCTTTTGAAGCTGAGAGAAGGAAGGCAAAATGAAACAGCATCTCCAGGAGAGACCTATCCCAGAACCACCTGTTGCTCAACGTGTAAAGAGCCCTTATTTATCTCTTAAATCCCTACTCTACTGAAAACACGAGGTACTTCAAGCCTAGCCCTTCAGATGTGTCATTTAACCACATCAGTGATTATTCTCAGTGTATTGGCATGCATGTTTTTTGTTGGAGTTGTGCTACCTTTGTATAGATATTTTCCTAGAGCATGCAGCTCTACAGACCACAGATATGAGGTTCCAGGTGGCATGTGGAAGGCTAGGGTTTTGCCTGCAAAATCATTCCTGTGGAATAAATCTCTGACTGGATCTGTAAATATCCATTTTAGAATGTTTAGCAATACAGTAAAATGTACTGCTGTAATGTGGGATTGAATATGTGGACTGTTGGTCTGAAAATAGCGATGCTTGTGGAGGTAATGAAGACTTGAACCTCTTTTGTTGTCTGCCACTGGAATTTGTATGTTCCTGCAAACATTTGATTGAAGCAAACCAACATTTTTTTTTCTGTGATAACATATTTTATCAGAAAATTCCTGAAGCAGTCTAGCAATTTGAAATTCTAACACAAATCAATGCCTTCTCACCCTAGGGATTAGGGTAACACTTCTCCAGTACTCCCATGCTCCTTAGGGCAGTGTTACAGGAAGAAGTCCAAGATGTAATTTGATTCCTCCAGGCCTGAATGCTATACTAGTAGCAGATCACTCTGCTGGCCCCAAATGTAAATTACCATTTAAATAAATTAGGGACATTTTAAATAAACATTAGAAGTTAAAGATAAACCACATTGGTTTATCAGGTAATGAACAAGACTGTGTGCCATTTTTGCTCCAACAGGAGTGCACCCAACAGGTTATTTAGTTTTAATACACACAGAAACCAGAAACAGATTTGCCATGAAACACCCTCTCTGAACCAACCAAAATAATGCTCTCCTTTCACTGACATGAAATGAAAGGAGAAGGGATGATTCGAGGTGGGGTCTGGGAAAGGGGAGTTATTATAGTCCTTGTATAAACACATGTTTTTTTCACTGAACATTGTAAATTTAATCTTTTTTTTTTTCTCCATCAATTTCTAATGACTCTACTGGTAAACCCCCCATTTTCACTACAGCCATGCTTTAATTCAGAATGGAGGACACAGAAATTACATAAATCCTCGATGCAAAGTAACATTTTGTGTGCAAAGTAAGAGCTGTCATGAAAAAGGTAATGAAGAAGAATAGCTCATACAGAGGGCTCTAATGTTATCCAGCTGCTGCTATATGGCACTCACTGATAAGACTTTGTTTTAACTTTACAATAGAGAAAGTTTGGGAAAGGTTAAAAATCAAAATACAGGAAGTAAAACTCTTTATACTTCATCTGTTACATTTCCTCTTAAGTGGCATTTATTTTCTTACATAATTTAGTTTTGCACAAAGAACATGTATGTGTGCCTTCTGGTTTTTTGTTTGTTTGCTTTTTTTTTTTAATTTCAGTAAAAAGAGAAGAAACATTTTAAGTTGTGCTTTTTAGGTACATGGGTTTAGGTAGCATTTCTATTTTTTGGTGGAGCTTCAAAGGAAAGGACTGTGACAGAATGGAGTAACACAAAAACTCCATCAGAATTATGTTTTGGGGATTCTATAATCATAACACTATGACACTGCTACTATCCTGTATCTTCCATTAGGTTTTAAAAAGGGGGGTGGTTAATTCTAAATTAAAAAATGCCTGGAATGTGTAAATAAAGTGTTATTATTATGCTTATTACTTTTCATTGTTTAGGCAATAACCACTGGGAACATGTTGTTGACAGACATTTTACCAATAACTGCATTGATAATTACCAATTTTTCTGCAGAGCTAGAGAAATAATTTTTAAAATGATGTCTGAAAAATAAGTACACATGTTTAAAGGAGATAAGAAGGATAAACCTGGCTTTTCAGCTTTATAAAGGGAATACTTTCACGTTAAGGTGCAAACGCAGTAATAGAGTGCCCAACCACAAAAATTAGGATGGCATCCATTAGAATTGATCTAGAAACAAAAGTGAAAATAACTAAATTCTTTTTGTTTCCTACACGGGAAAACCATAAAAAAAAATGAAAAAATGCCCCTAGAGACAACTTGTAATGATAGTATTTCAGTGCTTATATCATGAATAGTTGAGACTTTGAAATATGTCTAAAATTCAACATCTCAAGTTGCTTACCCCATGTAGCAGTGATAAATATAATTTACTTCCCCCCCATTTTTTTTTCATTTATTATAACTTCTATAAGAGAGGCCAGAATAGGCATATACCTGTCTTACATGTCAAAAATTACTCAAGCTGATAGTGATTACCTGTGAGCAATGAGAAGCTCCATTCTTCCCTTGCAGCGCATGTGCAGTACCTCATTCGTTTTAAATATGCAGGATGAAGGAGAGCAAAGCCTCAAGGAACAGAGCAAACCACACTCCAAAAAGTTTAGCATGTAAACACCTCCACACATTGCAACTATTTACTGGTAAGCCAAACTAACACGTTGATACTCAACTTTAAAGCATTTCTATTAACCTTGATGACACTAACGAAGTATTTCCAAATACTGAAGTTGACATCAATAATCTCTGAATCGAGCACTACTAACACCCCCCTGGAGACGAATGGGAAAAACACTGTTGTAAAGACTTTTAATGGCAAACCTCTGCTAGCAATTATATCATGAGACAATGAGCATTTGGCAAAAAAAAGCAGAGGCAGCTTCACTGAGGCAACTTAATGATGTAGGAGGCAAAGAGTTAAAGCAACGCTGCAAAGTTGTGCAGAGCGCCAAAACCTTCCTGTTGGGAGTTCCTTTCAGAAGGACTGGGAAAGGAACAGTATTAATAGCTATTGCTGGGCTGTACTTTCCCACAGGTCTGGACAGGATCTCCACATCAGTTTTTGCCTTTTTGAAAGGAAGACCTGAAACGACTGCAGACGTTGGAAATCTCTGGGCCTCACAAGGAGGAAACAGGAGGACCTGAAAGACAAACCAAGGGCTGTGCCATGCACTGTGACTGCCCACAGCTGAGTGGTCACAGAGGAGAAAAAGGCAGGGGAGGAGGGAAGGAGGGAGGAACTGTGAGGAAGAGGAAGAGAAGAAGGCAGCAAGCAAGCAAAAGCAGCACTGATGTCAACTATAGGTAGTTGCCACTTGGAGGTTACTCAAACAAAGCCACCAGTCCCCTGAGGAACAAGAAACTTTCTGTCCCAGCAGGAAGCTTGCTGGTACAGGAAAGGATTAAAAAATCCAAGAACTCTCAAATGAAACAAAATTCCCCTAAACAAATAAATAAAATTGCTCAAGTTTGTTATGAATCACCTTATTTTGCACAGCTGAGTCAAGGTTGTTGTTCTCAAAGAGTTTTACCTCTGGGAGACGAGCAAATACAAACTGTGTCCTTTTTACTACCATAAGTAGGAGGATTCTGCCAAAAACTCTAGAGAGATCTGCAAGCATACATTACTTGAATTTCTTCATGCTGACAGTAAGTTTCTTTGTCTTCACTGCCACTTACATGACTACCACTCCAGTGAACTTAATCCAGTTTATAGCTCTTGACCTGCAGTGCAGCACAAGTTGCCAGAAGAAACTGCATTATCAAATACCAACACACTGTACTCTGTAACAAGCAGCAGCCAAGCTTTCAAGCCACTCCCCTATCTCTACCATTCTGGTCACCTTGGGTATAAAAAACCTATAATTAATACTGTTGAAATGGATCAGGAATTTTTCAACATTGGATACAGATATCTTTAGTTAGCTTTTTATTCATGTCAATTACTTACGATTACATGAATTTGGCCTAGTTTGCATTCTTCCACTCAAACCCAAAGATTATTAAGTCCTATTTGTCACACATGAAAAATTACACTTCTCATACATGTGAAAAGGCATTTGCCTTTTCACACAAATAGACCACCCTCTGCAAGTTGGACATGATTACAAAAAACATGATTTCAAAAAATGATGCAGAATTCTAGATGAACTGGAGTCAGTGGGACAGCACGCAGGAACTGAGAATTATTTCTTATGAGCTTCTCAAAATAATGAGACCTCAGCTACTGAAGATGCTTTGAAGATGGGATGTGAGTCATTTTTTGAGGCTATCATACACTTCACTAAGCATTTTGAAAGCCCTTTGCTCTGTTCCGCTATTAAATAATGTTCTCACATCTGCTGTCAAATCTTGCAAATCTAGCCAGAGCTTGTGCTAAGCATGTCCTTCTGCACCTTCTACTGACAAAAACCCCTATTGAGCAGAGTCCCAACGCAAAGAAACTCGTGTCTACTTTAGGTGATCACCTAAAACACAGCACACGAGATTTTGCAATTAATAAATCCTGCATCAGATCTACTGTGCATGTTTCCAATATGTGAAACCACATTAATTATCTATCACATTTTTAGGTGTATCTTGAAAATTTTGGCTAAAATGTTCCATAAATGCAAGATCTTAGCAGGCTACCAAGCAGCACTTACTCAAGAGAGGCCTATTCAATGGTAAATACTGTCTTAGGAGAGGGAGCAGGGAAAGAAAGGAGTTTGTCACAATCATTAAATGCAGACACACTCTTCCATGTTGTTTCCTAGATGTAAAACAACTCAGAAAAATATATTACAAAGCCACTTTTCCAGTGCAACTTTAAACATTCCTTACATTCAACTTCAGGGAAGAGTCGAGGACATTGTATGATTGTTACATTCACTTTTGAGATTCAAGCAGGAACAGCCAAAGGAAGTTTATTTTAAACAGCAAAATGCTGTGAAATAAAATGAAGTCACTATAATGATCAGGGGGCTTCTTTTTCTCTTTAACATGTAAAAGATTCAGTTTTGCTTGGTGTTGTGATGTCTATGAGTAAGCAATCATTCTACCTATTACTATTATGTTAACAACTGTAAACCACCTACAATTACTAGCATGATCCCTAACCTCTGAGAGGTGGTAATCCAGTATTGGTTGTTAGCTGTCAAATTTATTTCCCTTTGGTGAAATATACCCTGGATTTAATTACCAGTCATTCTTGATACTTTATGGAGTTGAGCTCAAGTACTGTGGCTCTGACATTTAACCCATGACCCTTAAATATTTACCAGCTTTACTGGTTGTGTACAATTATCCCTTCAAGTATATCTCAGATCCATCATTCTGCCCATGACTTACTACTCCAGTCATTCTAAATCAGATACATCTTCTCCCTTCCAATGAAAGGGGAATGCTTAGTTTCCTCTCTAAAACATAAAAAAAATAAAAGATACTGATGTATGGAATTGTGTGTTGCGATCTGCATCTGCTAACTGCACTTTTACTGTGTTAGAGGATGACTTGCATCAGAGGGACAATAAACTCAGTTCTGTGCAATGTTTATTAACAGGAGCATCAAACAGATTTCTGTTACCGATTATGAGCTCAGGGTTTCTCTCCGGTAACAGGAGTGGAGTGCAGGGTGAAAAACAACAATTCTCTGACATGCTTAAATGATGACACTGAGCCCACACACACTTTTCCATGAGGTCATGTTCCCATGGGTGAGAAGATGACAGTACCAGGGAGTAGCCATACTTCAAACAACACAAATAACTTCTCAGAGTTGCCAAAAACCCTCCAGATGCTCTACTTCTCTGGAAGAGGCAGCTGATGGCCCTACAATAACCATCCATGCAGGGGGGGAACAGTAACATGCATCCTCTGAGAGGCACAGTCTGCCTGCAAGGGCTTCAGGTTTGGGAGCAGTGTTTGAAGCAGACACCCAGGACTTTTCCATGGCCATTGAGGCTTCCCAGTTCTGCACAGAGCTGAATTCAGAGGAGTAAAATCATATGTAATGGTCTGGGTACATTGTGCTTTCCTCAAAAGGCTTTTAAGAGTTAGTACAGTATGATTTTAGCTGATAGGGATAGCAGGTTAGCAGATAATCTAAAAACTTTGTAGAATCAGCTAGCCTAATTTAAGATACATAAACTTTCTGCTGCAAGAGCTGCTACAGACTAATCTAAATGGGAAGAACCTGGCAAAAAGCATGGAAAAACACTGCTCAAATGTAGTAATTTTTAAAGTGCAATGCATGACAGTGCCTGCATATGTACATGAACATATGTAGCTTCTCAAACAGAATCTGAGCCTGCAAAGATTTACAGTTACCCTTGATTTTACTCAGCATGAGCTGTCACCTCGAAGGGAATGCTCACATGGCACAGCATTAAGCATACATGCAAGTCTTTGTAGTGGTAGAGCCACTGACACACATAAGGGGATTTATAAGTAATGTTTAGCTTCAGAATATTCTTTTAATGCAGTTAATCAGCAACCTGGCTCAAGACTATGCAACCTAACCTCACTGCTTCCCCTCCAAAATCCAAGCCACTGCACAAAACACATATTAAGAACTTTTCAAGGTAATTATTTATTTGCAAGTAGTTATCTTACTTCCAAAAGTGTTTAATTGGCAGGTAATTTGCACTCTATATAATGTATTTCAAAAAAATGTGACACAGTCTAGCTGACTTTAAAAGTTGCATATTACTTGTACACATTATCTCCAATTCAAAATAATTTTAATATAATTTTTCTTCTCTTATAAATAAATGTATGAAGCTTACTTCTAAGAGGTAAATTAAATGCCTTATGGCCCTCTAACAGACACATATACTTACCTCACATACAAAGGAAAACAAAAACGTTTATTCAACAGCACTGGAATGTTCCAGAGAATTCAAACTCAGATATTCCCTGTTGAGAGTGATTATTCATTTCTCCCTTCAGCTATTTCTAAAGTCCACAATTAAGATAAAAAAATTGTAGAGCAAGATGACTCCTACCCTGCTGAATTTTTAAAATTTCCTTTCTTAACATATGGCTTTGGGGAACAACACTGTATTCAATAGCATGGTTTTAAGACGCAGAACAGAAATATCATAACTCTGATACAAGGTACCCTGTGTGTGTGTGGCTTTCCAGTAGTAATTGAAGGTATTGTTCAGCAATCTGTTCCTGTACGCAATAACTTGAGAGGTAGGAAAGGACATTACTGGTATCATGTGCAAAGTTATGAAACTGCAAGTATTCATAGGCTTAAGTCTTTCAGTTGAATCAGACTTCCTGCTGATGGAACCCTCACTCCTAGAGCAAGAAGTCATAGGATGGAGACACAGACAAAGCCATGAAAAGTCTAGAAAAAAATACTGTATTTTATTTTGCTAACCAGTTCCTTTCATTCATCTCAATGGTAGTTGTGCCAATGAGATCAACAGAAAAAAACCCACATCGTTCTAGAGTAGTGCAGCTTGGCTCCAGCAAATCTGCCTGCTTTTTCTGCTATCTACAGAGGAGCTTCACTCTAAGAGAGGGTTCATTATAACTACGGTTGCACTGTGCACTTCAGAAGATAAAAACAACTTTGGTTTCACTTCACACTATTATCATTACATGAACATTCATCACGTGAATGACACTTCAGATCCTTGGAAAAACTAAAGTTAAAAACATCAAACCTCAAATATTTCTTTTATACCTTTTTGATTTTAACCAAAAATACAGCCTTCTCTTGAGATAAAAAGAAATAAACCGAACAACTCTAATTTGTACATTGTGTGTGAAATGCTATGTATGTATGTATAATGAGCTAGAAAGCATTTAACAACTACAAAAAAAAAGAAAAAGAATTTAATTTGCATCATCAGCTTCTAAATTTTTTAGTGCACAATGATACACATGAGATTATTAACTGCATTGGAGAGAAGTAAGAGGTATACCCAAAGTGAATATATCACACTTCTATATTTAAATTTAACAAATTAAAAATCAAGAAAAAGACCTTAGTGATTTTTTTTTTTGCATTGGTATAGAACCATCTTTTTAAACACAGAGTACTATAAGAAGTTGATTCTTAAAATATCTGACATGTGGGATATATCTGGTTTTAAGACAGCAGTCGCATCCAACTAACATAATGATGAGAGAATTATAAAATAATTGAGATTGTAATGGCCTTCTGGAGCTCATTTAATGCCGACTGACGTAATCATATTTGCTATACAGGCATTTTTCCCTACATCCTCCTTGCTTCTGGTTTCTGTGTGCTCTCTTGAAACCATCTATGCTATGTAAATCTTCTGTCTCACGTCACACTTTGCAGGATAATTTACAATGTGTTTATGTCGTTCTGGAAGTCCAAGAGATGCTTCAGTCACAAGAACACAGCTTCTGTCAAGGTATGATCTTTTTTCTGCAATTTCTGAATTCTATCTATAAATTTATTTGTGGAGCTACTCATATTCGAAAACATGTTCCAATGTTTCCTCCCCCCTGCCCCACCCACTGTGGGCCCAGTCTAATTTATTGCTGGAGAAGAATGAATTACTGGCAATCGTTTTACACAAAGATACCTCCCAGAATACATGACTTTGCTAAGACTATAGTGGCTCTCAACATCCTACAGCATAGACACTTCTGAGATAACACAGCTGTTCAGTCAATGGTCTCCATCCCAGTATTATTCTGCATCAGACTTAGGCACCAGTTTGGTAACTTATAAAGCATTTGCAGTGCCTAAGTGACCTCCTGCTAAATGCCCACACAAAATCAGGTCCCTTATCAAAGACAGAAGAAACTTCTATCAAGTGTAGTTTGCTATGGTTCACTTTACCCTTGCTTAAAACACAGGTAAAAATCACTGGTTCGGCAAAGTGGTTTGCATTTCTACAGCAAGAGAGAAGAATAAATGGGTACAACATAAGTAATTCACCAGGATATGATAGAAAGGTTTAACGAGTTAAAATAACTTTTGAAGTCTATAAATTCCTGTGAACGATGTTCCTAAGTACCCATATCTATAGCTGTGTGTTCAGTCTTCCATTATAAAAATGCAAACCACATCATGTTTTCCTCTTCAGAGCTGGAAGAAATTCTTGACTGAAAGCAAAAAGTAAACATTTTAGTAAGGCTTGAGTTTGGATAGTACACAGAGCAATAGCTTTGCAACTGAACAGTGTCCATATTAATTTCAGTGATATATTAATTAACCATTCTGACATTTAAATGAATTACTTCATGGCGATCAAAAGCATGAAAGAGATCATGAGGTCTCCAAGACAGATACACTTTGAATAGCATTTCATTCTAATGTCAAGAAGATTGGCAACTGAGAGGGTCTTGCCTCTCTTTACTTACCTCAAAGATTCGACCAGCTCTGTGGCAATCACAGACCAAGTGACACAGGGATGCCAAAAGAAACACACAGATCTACGCAACTTCATTAAGAAGAAGAGCATTCAAGGCAAATTAAGACCTGCAAACCTGGTGGAAACATCCAGCTGTGTTGTGAAAACTACAGAACAAATTAACCTGGAGACAGGAACAAAGTCTTATTCTGGCATTAAAAAAAATCAGTGCAGTTGGAAGCACAACTAATCCCTCTCCACCTGCAGTCTGACCTGATTTGTAAGGAAAGGTACTTCCTACCTTTTGTAAGTATACCTGAATTCCTCAGCTGTGGCCTATATATCTCAACTATCTCATCAAGTCCAAACAGCCATTTGTTCTTTACTCATCACCTGAGCTACAAAATCAGAGCAGAGGCAGTCCTGTTTTGTGTGTCCTTTCTCTTTTCTTCTTCTTCTTTTAACATGAACATTGTAGGATGCTCAGATAATCTCTGGAACGGTCTAAACAGCAGTTAAACCAGGGTAGTTCTAAAGGTGAGAAACTGAGAAAAAAATGAAAAAGCAGAAAAGACAACATTGTATGAGAAACTTGTCAATGCAGATACAGGGAGCAGAGAAATCATGAGCAAGGAAACATCTCATTTGTCTTCAACCAACTTAATCCAGTTTGGTCTCTCACAACTTTCAGTGCAACCTGGGCTGCCACAGGATCCTGCAGGGAAGCACAGGTATCAAAAAAAATTTCACCCCTGCATTGATAAGCATTGATTGAGAAATAAGGAAGAGGATGGAGGGTACTCGGCTGCTGCAGAGTTCAGACTGATTTGTGATCGTCACCACTACTGGTATTATACCTTAGCCAAAAAAATCTGAATCATAAAATTGCTTGGGTTGGAAGGGACATTAAGTTCAAAAAAAAAAAAAAAACATGTTCTCCCTGTTTAGACTCCAAAGCTGCTTGATGTATGGAAAATACCATAGGTCTGGGGGGCACCATTTACAACCACACCCTCTAACAAGTAGTTTTTCAAACCTGCCCTGGCATCTGGAACACCTAACTGCATTTTGGAAGAGGCTATGCAGAGTACAGATGTGGAGTTGAAAGCTGCAGACCAAATGCAATGTATTACAACACTATTCAGCTTTTCACCATAAAGGTATTACTGCATGTTGATGTTTCACTCCTATTGAATCCTCCACACTGCAAATGACTCCAGAATTTCAGATTCCAGATGGCAGCCCTACAACACTGGATGATTCCCCCAAAGCAGTCAGTCAGTCAACAAACATAAGTAGAGCAGAGAAAAGTAGTTTTTGGAATTGATGTTGTGGCTACATACTGACCATTCTATAATCAATGGCAAAGTCTGTTGTCTCCAAAACATCATAAGGAAATACCCAAAGAATTCTTGCATCTTCCAGCATATCTTTATCTGCCAAACAGAGCACTAATTATTTTCCGGTCTTATTGAGTTCAGTTTTTTAAATGACCATTAAAAGGCTCTGTTGCCACAGAATCTGCCTGAAATGACAGATTATTACAAGGTCACCAAACAGCTCGTTGTGAACTTCCTGATATTTTATAAACTAGACTGCCTTCACATATTGTGACACATGAATGATTGCAAAACTCCTTTCAACAAAGAACATTTCAAGGCCTTTTGTCTTTAGTACTAGAAGTGCTCGGAGGGAAAGAGAGTTTTCTGAAAAATATGAGGTTTAGTTTTTCACAATGAGGAAGCTGAATCTTAAAGAGTTTTTGTTCCTACTGAAAAGTCTTTTAATATAAAGCGGAACGGACTGGAATCTTCTGTAAGTGATCCCTGGATGAAGATATAACACATATCATAATGCATTTCTTCTTAACCTTTACACCCTCTGCTCCATGCTTGCTAAATTCTACCAAATTAAATTAGGCAAATGATAGAAAATGCACTTGTATGCACTTTTGATTGCATCATAAATGAAGAATTTCTATCAAAAATAGCAGGTACGGTGGTAAGGATATTTCTGCATTAAAAGGGTTCCCCACTTTAAACAAAGGGGAAACCACTCTAAAGTTGAAAAGTCTTCTCTGTCATATTGTCAGCTAGCCTAATAATGGTTCAAAATGCTATGACTCACTAAAAAGTTATCCTTTTTTTTTTTTTCAGTACTACCCAATCATCAAATCTGGATCATAGTGTTTTCTGTCTTCAGCATACATAATAAGATCCTGACATGCTGAAATGCCCTTTTGAAAATGCCCCTCTGTCACTATAAAAATAAATCTTAAAAAATTAAAAACTATATCTGTGTGTTAAGAGATACATTCATCTTGGTCAGTTTTCAATTAATTTACAATGCTGGTTTGTTTATCAGAGTGGGAGCTGAGCCAAGCTCTCTGCGCATCTGATGAGCCTCACAATAACCCTGAATGCACCTGTTAATTTTGCCTCTGGGTAAACAGTTGAAAACTCCTCAGCTATTTCCTCAAGTTGGGTGGAAACAAAGAAACATGAGATTAAAAAAAAAAAAAAAAAAGAAAGGGCTAGATTAGGGAATTGGAGATGCATTAATTTAAGAAAGGAACAGGGTCAAACTAGGGGCTAGGAGGCTAATAAGCACAGAGCACACAGCAAGAAAGCTCACAGCAGGGTAAGAGTTCACTTAATTTATTCAAGCAATCTATTCCAGACGCAGTAAATGATACATTATTGGATCCAGACCTGCAACTGCTTACTAGGACCAACCTCACTTAAGTGTCATTACCCTCCCCGTTAGAAATATTGCTATTACCCAAACCTGTTCACAGTGAGGGCTTTACTCAGCTGGCAATCCACTAACTTTTGTTCTTTATGATGCTCCCCCCTAATTCCCCCTCTCTGCTGTGGGAATTAGGCATAACAACCACCATGCTAACCGCAGAACACCCAAGTTGATACAACTCTATGAGATTTTTAGTACTTTATTACACCGAAAACCAATCCTATGGATAGCAGACTATAAACAACAGCAAATGCTATATCAAGCAAGCAGTAAGTGGTTAAGGACTTAGAGGTTTACTAGGGGGTTTCAATCAATCAAAATCTCCTTTGTACAAATTAGAGAAACCTGAAGAAGAAAGCAGAGGAACACTTATCATGAAAAATTTTAAAGGAACTTCGATTTATGTCTTTTTCTTTGAACAAAAGAAATAAAGGGCAGATGTTTTACTGTAACATTGGCTTTTTTATTTTTTTCCCTGCTAAATTATGATTAATGCATTTACTAAGCAAGAACAGAAAGGAGTGCTTTTATGATGGCAAACTCTCCAGTAGCTGGCTGTTGACATCCTTAAGAACATCATCTAATTCAGTGATCAAGTTACACAAGATTTCAGAATACATTAAACTATATAGTACAAACAGAAAGTGGAGGGACTGTGAAGCACATGGAAAGCATAAACCTTTGCTTAGTTGGGACTTTCTTCAGTCCTTGGAAATCTGCTAAAGTCATACATTAAAAACTACTTTAACTACCTGTCTTCGCATCCTAAAGACACAAGTGACCCTCCTGGTTATCCGAGTAAGGGCTATAAGATGAAATGAACCACAAGCCTCTGCAGCTCTTGTTCTGTGCTTGAGCACTCTCTGAAGATGGACAGGACTCAACAAAGAGAAGACCCCAACCCACCCCTGCATCATGGAGGGAGATCGAGGTGCATTTTGAGCTGCACTTACAGATCACACAATAGGTTTGCCTGTACTTGCTTCTGTGCAGTGTGGCATAGTTGGTACCCCCAATGAGAGTGAGGTGAAATCCCTCTGCTAGACCACCTGTTTTGACTTGTACCTTCCACGGCTGGGTTGATAACGTTCTTATGCTGATAGAAAAGGTTAATCTGTCTTGAAAAAGATAGCTGCTGCAAAACTTAAAAAGTTCCTCCTGTTCTCCTGAGCTAAAAGTGAGCTAAACTTAGCTTGACATCAAACACAGAACAGATGGAATAGTTTTGTTTATTAAAAAGTTAATTGACTGAAACTCATATATTCAGCCATTTGCTTCCCCAAGTTTGCTAATTTCCCACACTTAATACCTTTTGCAAGGTCCTTTGCATTTCTCACTGCGTGCAATCAGTTCTTTATCTCTGGAAATTAGCACCTCTGGAAAGAAAACAACAGTAACACGCAGCTCAACAGAAGCCTTTGTCGTGAAAGTGTTATGTATCTTTCAGATTTGGTACCATTTGCAGAACTCATTGCAAGGCTGATGATGGTGTCAGTCATTATGATACTTCGCATCAGAAGACCAAGGACTCGTCATAATGCTTAAAAGAGTATATTAAAAAGAAATAAAAACCCAACACCTTTTTGATCATTTTTCTCTACCATAAAATCTCATAGACACCCTCAAATGCTTGTGCAACAAATTAACAAAAGTTTGGCTCTCAGTGTGAACTTTCAAGATGGTCCAGGTTGGGACACTCCAGAAAAGATCATTTCCAAAGCAGGACTCATATTTGTCTCAATGTCAGAAAAATGTCTCTGAAAATGAGAAATAACTAGCCCTAGGGCTTTGCTTTGCACACCTCTAAGTGATAGCATTAATAATGGGAGTTCTGGTCGCAATTTGCATTCCAAGCAGATCTATTCAAATGGATTATATTCAAAGTATTTCCATTATAAGCATTTAAAAGTCCTCTGCAAAAGAGGCAATAACATTCAGTACTAGGGTTGGTTTTTTTAATTGTTACTTTTGATCTTTTAGCATTCAGATTCTGTCTTTTCTTGGAAATCTCAAGGGCTGCAAAACAAAAAGCTGAGATCTTGAAATAATCACTGAGCTCCAGGAGCTGAGGCTTAAAGAAAACACTAGATATTGCAAGACCCGCATTAAAATCCTGGGAGTTGGAAACGCTGTGTGAGGCTTTGGTTTCTCTTTACATAAAGTACTGAGGAAAAACAGCATGTAAAAAAGGTGATTAGATCCACCAGTCAGATTTATAAATATAAGGGGGCTTAAAATAACCAAAATATATTAGATTGATAAAGAATATTTACTACATCTGATATATCTGTAATGTAAAAAAAAAGAATAAAATTAAGTATCATATACATAGACCCAAACTAAAGCCATTCATTTAAAATTCCCCCAAGTTTCTATGACTCACATAAGGGGAATTTTTAATTTTAAATTATTTTCCCCTTCTGATATCAGTGCCAACTCTCCCCAGCCCCTTAACACAATTAGCAGCAGACAATGCCACCACTGTTTCCAGGGCAAGGACATAAGCTAGGAACAAGTAATATAACAAAGCTGTTTGTGGCTTTACAGTTAAAGGTTATGTCAGCATTTTCGTGATAGAAACCCTGTTTCAGAGGGTCAATAACTCTTCTGGAAAAGCTCACTCCACTCAGAAACTTGTCACAGAGGGTCCCTGCCAGAAGATATATTCTTTCCGGAAAACTTCTCAGTACATGTATGTCTGTGTGTTAGGCTGATGTTGTGAATAACATGCAAGTATTTATCTTCATTGTCCCACAAATCAGTGCTTACACACGTAGCAGTTTCTCACCTGAGTGGTTTGTCTCTCCTATCTGCTCTATCCAACTAGGGATATACATGTGAGCCTTTTTAACTCAGAGAGCCCTGCAGGCAGCGTTGATACCCTGACAGTTTCACAAGGAAACTTTGGACTGGCATGAGGCAATGGATCATGAAGCAATAGGCACATTTGCCAACAAAGCACCTGGCTGGTAGGAGTATTCAGGGTAACACATCTTAACACTGAGACTGATACTCCCTGATGCAACTATGGAATTACTTGTCTGTGTTCCTGTGGCATGACCTGACCTGGGTAGGCTACAACCTTTGCCATAGTAGTTCACGCACAAAACAAAAGGTCTCAGAGAGATGAAGTCAGTACAGGTGGAATTTTCTTCAAATGGCATTGCTGGAAGAAAGATGTAGGAAAACAAGTTTGACTGTCATGACAGGCAATGTTTGCAGTCCATCAGCTGTCTAACAGTGAAGACTGCTGTGGGCATCACAGACTGAGATTTGAAGCACAGAAGTGATGAAATAGCTCTGAGAGTGTTTACAGTGGACGCCTCCCAGGCTTGACCAGTAGCATGGGAGAGAGATGTGCCTGTGTGAAAATTTAAGAAGTGGGTGCTGAACAAGGGTGTGAGAAGTTGGCTGCAGGAAGGAGTCACCAGTCAACAGTGAAGGAGAGACGACAGGGTGAAAATAAGACATGAAAGGCCTCTGAAGTGAAGACAAGTAACACTGGCGTGATGTGATAGAAGAAAAGGAGCCAGCAAAGACCTGTGTGACATGCTGAATGCAGCAACTGAGGGAAATTATCTTCCCAGAAAAATTCTGTGGGGATGAACACAATTTTGCATGTCATGTTCACGAAGCGTATGGAAAATAATGCTGCCCTACTTAAGATATTAAATGATTTCAGACTGAATGTCCTAAACAGATTTACAGAAATTAGTATCTCTTAAAGACATGATGCAGAAAGACTCAGCAAAATGCAGACTAAAACTGGTGCATCTGACTTTGTCCACCTCTTTGGCCAGAAAGCTTCTTACAAGCTTGTTCAAAGACTGGATAAAGAAATCGTTATCCCACTCTATTCAGCACGTGTCAGGCCACATCCGGAATACTGTGTTCAGTTTTAGGTCCCACTATGCAAAAAAGATGTGGACAGGCTGGAGAGGGTCCAGAGAGGGGCCACAAAGATGACTGAAGGCCTGGGCAGCCTGACATGAGAAGAAAGGCTGAGAGAACTGGATTTGCTCAGCCTTGAGAAAAGAAGGCTTAGGGACACCTTATCATCATCTCTCAGTGTTTTAAAGGGTGTCTAGAAGGAAGATGGAGACTCCCTTTTTACAGGGACCCTCATGGAAAAGACAAAGGGTGATGGGTATAAGTTACTTCTGGGGAGATTCTGATTGGATACAAAAAGGAATTTTTTCACTATGAGAACAATCAGCCACGGGAACAATCTCCCCAGGAAAGCGATTGATTCCCCAGTGCTGGACAATTTCAAGATTCAGCTGGACAGGATGGTGGGACGTCTCATCTAGACTCTGCTTTTGCCAAGAAAGATTGGACCAGATGATCTCTAAGGTGTCTTCCAACCTGACATTCTATGATTCCATGATTCTCTGAAAATACATGGCTTTGGCAGTGTTCATGTCAGCTCCCAGAGATTAGGAAAGCAAAGGCAAAACCCATACATTGTGAAGGTCAAATTGCTTGTGTATTCCACACAGTGAGAACAACTAAAAATAGTTAAAACAACAACCAATTTGTTTATACTAAGTGGAATTAAGTAGGTGATAATTCTAACTACACACCTACAACTTTACATAATTCTTCCAGATTAATTATTATTTGTCATGCTTCTAGCACTGCAAGCTCTTTCCCTGAAAACAATATATAAGCCACACAGTCTATCCAAACCTTTATCCTATTTTAACTGAAGTCTAGGACTATATTTGTCTTTATTGGTACAGGGTCAAGATGCTGGTGTGCATATATAATATTTTGTTTCTTTTCTTACCATTCACATGGGATAGAACATAGAATAGAATATTCTTTTTAAGCAGGCAGTTTAAGGAAATGATATCTCAATCCTCAGCTCTGTGGTGACAGCCAGTCAAAAACAAAGCCAAGAATTGCTACTTTGATAAATTACATACTTTTCATTCAAACCAGTTCTGAATTGCAAACATAAATTACATACCATGTGTGTATACATATTTACCCTCTAAAAATAATTGCTATTCTGAGGCCTTTATAAATTCTGGGAACTAGCATTTTCATGCAACAGGTGTGGAATATCACTATTACTGGGCTCTGATAGACTGAAGATGGACTGCAACCAAGTTCCAAGCCAGGGGTGTGGATGGGTTAACTTTGCTACTATTGCACCACTTAATTGCTTAGCAGTCAGAATTATATGTTAGGTCCCCAAGGAAGGTGAGGCCATGGGATCTAACAAGACACCCTCCCCGTCTGCACTATAAAGTAGGTGAGAAGCTAAGAAAACATGCAAGGGTCTCCCACGAGGGGAGAGCAGTGAGAAGATACCCTTGAAGAGAGCTGCAGTGGTAGCAGAAAGCCAGCCAGGGAATATGTGAATAATCTGGGACAAACTAGCATGGAACTTTTCACCAGAGGGTGGTGCAGGACCTGTGGGGTGGTGGAAAACAGCTGTGGTGTGCTCTGAGCAATGTCTCCAAGTGGGTGTTCTGCTCGCTCCTGGCCCTGCCCCAGCACCATGCACAGAACTAGTTTCATTAGGCTTTACACAAGGACGTGAGTCCCACCCTCAGTGCCTGCATATGGATCCACACTAATCCACTAAAGAGAGCAGCAGCTCTCAGGGTGCTGCTGTGGCCCGAAGAATGGAGAAGTCCTCTTGGCATTCCTTAACGTGGGCAGCAGTGCCACGGCAGGCTACTGTACCAGAGCACCAGAAAGCAGGGCTTGGAAACAGCACTGAAGGTTTAAATGGCCCTCAAAGCCACCTGCAAGGCACTACAGAGTAATTTCACTTCCAGCAAACAGAGTGGCAAAGGGAACTTATGAAGTAGGAGGAAACCATTCATAGTTCAAACATATATATATATATATTATTTTTTAAAATTATTTTCTCCTTGACAGGGCAAAATAGTAGAATGAAAACAAAAATCAGAACAGTGACTGCACTACAAAATGAATAACTGCCCACCTGTATGCCATGCCCTGGCTTTTCAGTATTGACAGGGCCTGTCTTGGGAGAGAAGCACTGTCAAAAAAGGACTTTTTATGCCAGCATTTCACAGAATCACTCCATGTGCCATAAGAGTCAGGCTGGATCCTGCACCTTCACAAAGCTACCATTTTCTAGCAATAATTGCAATATTTTGGGGTTTGCGTTTGCATCTAAAGCCCAATTCCAGGAGCAAGTACACAAGAGTCTGTGTTCAAAGATAAATACATAATCTTTGAGGTTTTGTATTTGCAGAAAAATGCCTGACACAATGAATCCTAAAGGCCTGTGAACCAGAAGACCCTTAGGAATATTACTTTTATAATCTCCTCATCTTTAAGCCAATATAGTGGGTTTTTTTGGATTCAGAGTCATAGCTTTGAAAACCTGTGGTTCTGGTTGCATATTCATCTGAAAACAGAATTTTGCCTTGAAAGACAGCACTGAAATATATATATAGAAATATGCTTTTTTTAAACAGGATCTCATTTGAATATCCTGCAATTTACTTCATCCTATAAGGCAATAATAATTCTTTTCAGTATGATTTTTTGTGTGCCTTTCAATATTTTTCAGTGCTATTTTGGCTGCCAGTCTGAGACGCTAATGATTTAAAGAGTTTTTGCTGCTTGTGAAAATCTTCAGCCACCACAGTGATAACATATATGTACTGGACTTACTGCTAATGTCAAAGTCATCTACAACTGCCATTTTATCATATACTGTTTATTTTTGAATATCTGTGCATAACTATAAAAGAAGATATTTTTAATCTGACTGGGATTGCCATCCTTACTAAGAACATGGATTTGAATATCCCTGTTGAGTGTAAAATGCAGAAACAGACAAAATGCAGCTATAAAGCAATGTAAGCCCTTAAGCAATAATAAAACACAAAGACAAGTACTTGAGACGTTACCCTTCATTTCTTGCAAAGTAAGCTCATATTTAAGTTCAGATGGACCAGGTTAACAATCAGTATTTTTAATGTTAAAATGCCCTGGGGAAGTTATAAACTCACCAAATATGCTGTTAAACTTACTTTATATTGTGTGCAGCTGTATGGCTTCATACCAGCGACCAAACTTCCTAAATGGGCCAGTAAAGTAAAGACACTCTCCCTTCCCCCCTCACACCCTTCCTCCCCCCCCAACAATGACTTACTTGTCACAGGAATTTAATTTATTTCAGTAGTATGTCAGGCTACTATTCAGGTCTGGCTTTCCCTACCTCTCTTACCCTACATTTTTGCATCTGGTATTATCAGGATGAAGGAACAGATAACGCAGGAGAAGTACTAAGCATGAATGACACTTTCTCCCTTATAGAAGTCATTGCTATGAAATATAAATGCCAGATTTCAACTGATTTTGAATTATGCTGTATGTACTGCTTAATGTGGATTCATTTTATGTTCACATTAGAAGCCTTTTTCTAAAACTATCCAGCATAAACAATTCCACCTAACTAGTTATCAAGCTAAACCCCACATTCTTCCTTTTTTCTTTTTAGATCAACCCTATAAGCTTGCAACATTTATTTCTTGCAGTAAATGTATTTTCCTGCAAATGTTTCTGTAGCCTCCATTGGAGGTCTTAGAGGAGGAGGTCTGGCTTGTGGATTTGGATTTTGTGAACTTAACAAGGAGGCTGTTATGAAATGGAGCTTTGGCGTGCCATGGCTCATTGGCAGTGATTAATTGACCGACATAGTTTCACATGATCCATTCTGACATCTAGACACAGACCTCACCTAGGAAATCACCAAGTGGATATCGATACTGCATCACCAAACTCAGCATCATAAACTCTTTAAGGCTATTTCAGGCTTTACTGCCAGAAATTGGCTTCTCCTGAAGCCTCAGCAAGGATAAATTGCCTTCAATGAAATAACTACGTAATAATGGATTTCAGGCTGGATAATAAATAATAAATCCATGTGGTCAGAGAAATAAGGAAAAACTGTGCCAGGCTGAAATGTCTTCAAGAAAAACAGACTCTTTAGGAAAACAGCAGACTAAATGCAAATTAGAAAGATAACTGCTATCAACAGCACAGCAAGGGGAAAATGCTCTCCTCAGTATGGTTTGACAATTTGTATTACTTTTGACCACTAAAAAAAATTAATTATTTTTTCTATTTTTTTATGCACAAAATTCATGCATTTCCAAAGCTCCCAAGACACATAAAAATATCTGACCAGCCAGCTAGCTAGGTTCAAAAGAGATGCTTTTTAAATCACTGGTCAACTGCAATACATCAGTTAAAGCATAGAAGAAAATTTATTTTACTACATTATAGTAGACTCATTTTTCATTGTAAAGAGATAGCTGTCTTATTCAAGAATAACTCTGAATTAAACCAGATGGGTTTTTTAAAAATTCAGCAAGTGTAAATATACTACTAGTGCTTCAACTTGATTTGATTAGAAGCCTATAAAAATCTTCCCAACTGTTAATTCCATATGTTTCACGTACAAGATTGATCAGCGATCCTGTTGATGACCAAATCTGCTCCTCAGCATGCTGTTTGCAGAGGAGTGGAGGAGAGGGCAACATGAAGTCCCGACAAAGCATCCTGTCACTAAGTAAACAGTCTTGCAGAACGATATCAGATAAAACGAAGGAATAATAAACTAAAAGCAACTATTCCAAGTTTGCCTGTGTGAAAAGAAAGGTAGGAACAGCTACCTCAACGTTCAGTGCCTGGGGTTGAGGCAGGTCAGGCATTCAATCAGATTAGCCAAGGGCCGCTAGCACAAAGAGGATGCTTCTCAGATCCGCACTGACTTGATTAGCAGTTTACAGGTAAATAAGGAGGGCAACATTTGCATCAGCGTTAACAGTGAATAGATAGTTTAGCTCAGGGCTGCAGGTAACTGCAAACCGCAAAGTTCAGGGTCTTAATTCTTCACATTGCAAGTATTCCATGATAGGCTCTGTGAAATATTTAGTATTTATTTATTTATTTTAAAGGTTAACATACCACAGACCTCAAGTATTACAGAGAGTGGCTGTTTGGAATATTGACCCTCTTCCTTTGTTCTGGGTTTCAATTGAATCAGCATCACTGGAATTGGACTCCCTCATTCCTACTCTTGCACTGCTCAGCACTAGTCATACAAAAATGTATTCCTATGGTTCAGAAACCATTTGCAGTCTTAATAAAAGTCTACAGATAGAAAAATCCTGTTTGCTTTAGAATACCTTTTCTTTTAAAGGGCAATATTTCATGGAAATATATCTGTTTCAGTGAAAGTATTCAGGATGGAATTTCTAGTGAGCGTGAGAGAGTTCATCAAAATGAACACAAGTCACAAAGCTCCTTTCCCCTCCCTTAAAATGAAATTGTTGATCTCTGACTAGCCATTTTTCAGGTGAAGTTCTAATAGGATAACTGCACATTTTGAAAACTGAAAACACATATACTAGTCTATTAAATTAGATTTAAAGCATTTTTAAGTAGAAAAGATACAACTATTCCAAAACTCTAGTCACCATTTCCATGCTTTACAAGCAAAACTCTATATAACACACAAAAATTATGCAAATCTTCTTTGCCTCAAACTAGAAACCAAGAATAAAAGATGAGAACAGGCACATAATGACCCACCCCTTACCTACAATCAAACTATGTCTATCACAGAAAATCTGAATCCACCAGCAGCCATTCAGGTCACTGGGGCAGGAGCTCATTGAGCCCAGGCTCAGGCAAAACACAAAGCTGAGGGCTCCCAGATCTCTAAGTGGAATATTACAGGCACTACTTCTAACATTACACCATTACTATATCATACACAGATGTGAAAGTACCTCTGTGATGTAGAGGAAGGAGATTGATCCAGAGGAAAAAGGTTGATATGGAGTGTAAACAACTATGCAATAAGGCCAAACAATTAACCCAGTCTATAAAGTTTGCAAGTCCAAAAATAACTCATTTAGTTTTATAATGCAAATTCATCCTCAAATAAAATACATCCTGTCTTTTGCAACTGTTGGGACTTTACAACGATTAGACATCAAATTAGGATTAGAAGATACTGGATAAAATTTAAGCAAGAAGGGGCAATATTCCTTAGCCAGTGAAATCCCTGTTGACAGCTACTGTGTAGGCACACAAATATGTGAGGACTCTATAATGTGCTTAAGCAGTAGCTAACAAAAAAAAATCATTTATGGAAATTTCTTACATGTTGTAAATAGCCCACGCATGTTGCAACTTGTTATAATTTGGGGATTTCACTGGCTATCCCCCAGCTTACTCAGAGTGTGAAAGGCAGTGTGCAGAAGTAAGTTACAAGGTCCTTTAGAAAGTAATGGGCATTTTTTTCATTTTCCAGTGCATAACAAGTAAATTGTCTCACTGTGTTAGCACCGAAGGTAATAAACAGTAATAAATAGCCCAGGCTGGTTTTGGTTAGGCTGCTGTGGCTCTCTCCTCTCTCCCTGGTGTTAGGCTGCCCCTGCATGTCACTGCTCAGGCAGAACGACTAAGGAAGATCTTGGTGCAGTCCTGGTGGGGATGGATCCTGCCCCCTCCACAATGAAAGTAACCCTGAAATCCAACCTAAATAAGATAGACAAAATGGGCTAGAGCGCAGGAATGTACTAAGACTCTAATACAACAGATCTGTTTTGCTGAAGTTGTGCTCCCCATGCTCAGCTAGGCATGGGCCAGACTCCTTCTGCCATGTGCTTGCAGGTGTATGACACAGTGAAGCATAAAGAATTTTTCAATAATATCTTCCCCTGCCTACCTGTTCCTAGAGGTAGAATTTCTCTGCAGAGGTTAAAAAATGTAGTCACATTTGCAAACATTAAACCAATTTGACCTTTGGCAAGATGCAGCAAAAGTTTTTCTATACAGAGCAGACAATTTCAAACTGATTTCAGTAGGAGCTGGATCAGGACTTCACAAAGTAACTGAGGAGGAGGCAGAGGAAAGAGTGACAATCCTACAGAATATTCATTCTCTGTAAGTCAAACCACTGACAAATGTTCTATCTGATGCCTGAAAGTACATCCTTTCATTAAACAAGCTCCAGCTTATACAACAGTATTGCTATGACTATAATGTGTTAGAGAAAAAAAATCTTAGTTCAGTGGCTTCTACTTTATATAATAACCACGAGAAAAAGTAATGGGAAGAGATATACCAAACAATTTGAGCACAGACTTTAGACCTGTATAATGCTTCTTAAAACTTAGTCCATGTGATCTGTGAAATCAAACACTGAATCTAATTCATTCAGCTTGAACCTAGTTACAAGAGGAACAACCAAAATGTCCTATCATAAGTATTCGTTAGTATTTGTGCAGAATAAGTATCATATGTGCAGTTGCATTTATTCAAATTTATCTGTTCCAAAAACTTGATCCAAGAGCATTTTTCTCCAGTTAGTTATAATAGTTTTTAATCCAAATACCTACTCCGGGTTCTCCTGGGACTTAGTAACTTACTGTATGAGTAGCAGAGCTCTATCACTTCTGCTTGCATAACTTTAGAAAGGTTCACCTGTTGAGGGTTCATGTCTAAGGTGAATGTTTCTAACAGAAAAGTTGAGTTGGACAGATTTTGATAGAGTAGCATTTGTCTATAGCAGAAACACAGTGGCTGTAATAGACAACAATATTTGGTCATGGACCATTACCTGAAATCTGAATGCTTCTGAGCACAAAAGACCTTGCTAGAAAGAGTAATACAAAGCATTTAAACCAGTATCATCACAAATAATAAAATTCATCAAGGTGATAGAGAAGATATTCAGAGTTCTACAAAATTATGCAACTGTGTGCGCACATTATCTAGATGGATAACTATACAAAATGCTTCCATATGAATCAAGTTAAATAAAATAAATATCTATTCCTTGAATTAGATATTCCTTGACAGTGTGAAGAGTGTAGATCCAAGGAATTACTACTTCACATAGTAGAAAGAAAAATGAGAAAACTCTGATTTTAGACACTAAACCTAACAACTTCTATTTTTTATCTTTAGGTCTTGATAACCTTTGTTACCTTTATAGCTTTCAACTATGCCTACCAAGGACCTGGAAAATGAATTAGAGTTGCCCATTAGTCATTTTCTGGTCTCGAAATGTTAAACCACACTTTTGTTTATTCTAACCTTCACATGGAAACCCACTGTTAGAAATGTACAGCCCAATGCTTTACTCTTAGCGGGGAAGATGAAAAAAAAAGTGACAGGTAAAATTAAATGTTTCAGATGTTTTCTTTGGAAAGTTACATCTCAACTATTTTGTGGGGGAGGATAAATGAGGCGAAATCATTTTAACATACTACCTCAATAATATATGCAGAGTGCCTCAGGAAATGTAAGAACTGTTGGCCCTACAAATGAAAAATTAAGAGGAAGACAACTATTTATTTCATTAGTCATCTGTATTTCTAGTTAGAATCACTGAATAACCTGAAGGCTCCAGCTGGCTAAAGATTCTTTGTGATCTCAGAAATCAGGAATACTTAACCAATTTTTTAAAGATAATATTCAGTTTGTTTTTATCTCAAGTCACAGTTGTACATGTTTTCTGGAATTTTAGAACATGTCAAGATACATCTGAATTGCTGTTATTTTGACTTGCAAATATACACAGCATTTTTATGCGCTAAAAATACTGTATTCCAAACGTATACTTCTGTTTCCAGCATCCAGACATTTCTACCCTTTATCTTTCAAAGTAATTCAGGCAAATAATATCTTTTTATTTCTAATAATTGCTCATTTTCCTCTCCCATTTTTTTGGTATATTTATCAGTATAAAACACACCCTCTTAAGCACATGCATCTGCTATTAAAATCCAACAGGCTCCTTTGCAATAAGAACAGTGAGTGCAATCTCCAGTCACACAAATGACTACGGTGATGAGCAACACCTTCAAGATCTATTCATGTCTTTCATTTGACACTTTCGTTACAAAATTACTGGTCAAAATACAGGTTTCCTTCTCTAAATCTCAAAGAAGCAGACTGGGATACTGGTTTTGCAATCAGATACTCCATATAATCGTTGCAGGCTTTTTTTTTTTGATTTTTAGGATTTATTTACGTCTGATAGCACAGACTGAATGTTGTCATTACTCTTCCATTTTTCTGTCACAACAACATGCTAGTCAGTAAAACCATCTGAATTAAGCCATATTTGGACTCATCAGCATTTTTGATAAGTCTTCAAAAGGAAAAAAAACCCACAAACACACTTTTCAGAGCTTTTAAAACACTACTAATTACTAAAAAAACCCAATCATTTGTAATAACCAAATCTTGTAAGAAAGATATGCTCCACCTGGAACTCAAAAAGCAAAATGAAATCATATGACCACCCTGAAAAAGCTTTGCCCTTATTTGTGTGTTTTAAAGGTATGTTTATTCTAAATTAATATTTCAAATTAATTTAGGAGTAAGTGTTGATGACTATAGCACATATTCAGAATATTTTTTCAAAGTTATAAAAAAATTAAAGATGGATCACAGTATAGTTGGTAGTGAGAATCATATAAATCATATAAATTTCTTTTTTAACAGCTATATTTATTTTTTAACAGCTATATTCTTTATTTAACAGCTACATAGAGGCTCAAGAAATCATGACCATGGTCAAAAGACACATGTGCATCCATAAATTTTCATGTACACTTCATCTGCATAAAACTTGGTATTGGGTGCCTTGTGCGAAAAAATTAACATGACTTCAGAGCAAAAAAAGAAAACATCTAATACTGCATTACAAACAATAAGCTCAGTATTCTGTGATGCACTTAGAATAAATCACACAGATTTGCAAGATCCGGCCCTGCAAATCTCCATCAAGCATATTCATCAATAGTCCTACTGAAGTTACAGGGCCTATTCTTGACCACAGAATGAGAGACACGTAAACTCTTCAGTGTCCTATTTATACGTCATCTAGTACATCCCAGACCTGAAGGGGCTATGTTTAAAAACTCATTGGAGTTGGATTTGATGAGTCCCTTCCAACTCAAGATAGTCTACAATTTCAGTCTTTTTAAAATACACAAGGCCAGAATAAAGAGAAAAAAGAATGTAAACCAACTAAATATCAGAGCACATTACACAATCATAACCATACAAGATTTACTCAAGTAAATGAAAGTCAAGAAACAACCAAAAACTAGTGATCATCTTATCATGAAAAAAGGAGAAGGGCAAACCTTGTGACTTTTAGCACCATGTTTAACATGAGAAAAAGACTTCTGAGCTAATAGTCCTGAGACACTCACTAATCTAACAAATTGGAAATTTGATCTCCACCTTGGCCTCCACTCTGATGTCTGTAAAAGATTCCTGCCAAGACATAGGTAGTGAATCTCCTGTTGTCTTTTCCAGCACGACGCTTTTTGACAAAGAGCACAGAGATGTTCTAAGTACTGTAAATTCTGAAGGTCTTTCTTTTATCCTCCATCCCCCTTGTTTTAAATGTGGTTGTTCATGTACAGTTTCTTTGATTTTTAACATAATTGTGACTTGAGTCTTTGGTACAAGATCAGAATTTTTTGCTCCTGTTTCCAGGGTGTTTGTGTTATTTGTGCATTGTGAAGGAATGGGAAAGTTAAGTTTGAAGCAATTTTTCTTTCAGAAACTTGACATCAGCTATTACACACTTTTTCACAGATTTCATACTAAGCAGGGGTTTTAACAAACTTTTGAGTGATTTTTGTCTGAATAATGTCTAAGTTTAGGACTATTTTTTTGTTTTAAACTAGAAGCAAATTGCACCAGCACTTATTTATTGTTTTTATTAGTGCACAGCTTTCTTTTAGCTGCAGTTCTGCTCTGCTCCTTAGCCTGTTACTCCATAACCGTGGTTTTTCCCCACTTCATTTGTATCCTTTTTGCATGCTTCTTTTTGCCTTCTCTTTTATTTTCACACCCAGCTTTGGGAAAACTGACAGTGAATGAATGAATGAAAGTGTTGTGAATCATACCTAAAAACACCTGGTAAAGGTTTATTTTATGGCATCAAATAAAAATGCTGAAAAATACCTGTCAAACAATATTTAAAAAAAAAACCACAGAAGCTTGAAATACGTGAAGTAAAAAAAAAAGAGGTGTAAATTTACAAGAAGCTAGGCAACAGTGATAAAAAGCAATTTTGCAAAAGTTAAAAAAAAGATTAAACGACATTAAAAAATATCCAAGTCTTCATTTGATTATCTTTAATCTAATTATAAAAAGGAGCTGCTTAGTTCCCTGCAAAACAAGGGGGCCTTAGATGGTTTAAGCAGAAAAAACAGAGGCTAGCACAGCAAAAATAGTGCTAAATTAAAGCACTTGGAGGCCAAGGGCTTTGAACCTGGGTTTAAGCAGTCATTCCAACCTTGTGAGGCAGGGACTACAGAAGTTTGGGCTCCTGCTAACAGAGCCCTCATTGTTTCAGCAGGCAGCTAGAAAAATGCTGCTTTATATCTCCTCACACCACAAGCCCAGCACACACAGCCTAGGAGGAGAAGGAGGCCGAGGGTGTGCTATCCATTGAAAAGCCATTTTTCCGTTATAAACTACCCCACGCTTCAGCCCTGGCTCGCCAACAGCGCTAACGGGATGTTATGATGGGGCATAATTTATAACTGGAAATTTCTGATTTATGTGGGATTTGGGGCATTTGCATGCCCGCCCTTCCAACCTTCCCTCTTTCACTCAACCCTGGGCACATCAAGGTGAAACCTTCAAATTGCAGAGCCAAGGTATCCACTGCTGCAGTAGATAAACATTGCACAGTTGAAAGTTCAGTTATTCCACACCTGTTTAATATGTTTATTCAGTAATTAAAGATTAATGCTTATTCCAGACCAGATAAATATATACTGTACACATGCATGCATTCTGTAAGGAACAAAGATTTAACTGTATTGGGCTACTTAAGGGTACTGAAACGTACAATTTTAAAAAGCCGAAGCCATGTCACATTTAGGCTGTGCTATAAATTACATTACATAAGATGGTAAAAGCTGCTAACACAGGACCAGTCAGAAGAATTGCTGAAGACAATTTAGAGACAGGTCACTATTTATTTGTATGGCTTTTAATTATGGCTGTTTGCAGAGATGGTTGTGGCTCATTGCTACTCTGCAGCAAACTCAGCAAAAGGCATATGTGATGATGCTTGTATGATTTAGGCTTGCTGAACCTCTAATAAAATGTATTAGACTGACCTGACCCCAAATATTTTCTTTATATATATATAGGTGCATATATAGATAGATAAATAAAATGTATATATTTTTCTATACATACCTACAGACAAAAATATTCTTCTTATGTACATACACAGAGAGAAATTATATGTATGTACACACATATAAATTAAGAACTCTGTAATAAGTTTTCTATATGCAAAACTATACATCAAATAAAAAGGCCAGACCCTGCAATAAGACAATGAGACCTCAGTGGGATGCATCACCAAAGAAGCACTTTCACAATGACTGAGGCAGACTGTCCTTTCCTTGACAAATGTCCAATTTAATAATGTCATATTTGACTGGTTTAGTCAATAGATATAATATAATGAATCTCACCTAATCTGTTTTTTGTTTGTTGATTGGGGTTTTTTGTTTGGTTTTTGTTGTGTTTTTTTTTCCTTAATGCAGAAGGGAATGGAGATACTTTACTAGCAGCATCCTGTTACATTTTAATGGCCGTTTCACACCTTCTTCTCATAAGGCTCTTTTGAAAAGGATCCATTTTCCAGTCTCCAAACTCACTGTGTAGTGTACCATGGAAGTTGGAAACAACATCTTTACAGCCATAAAAGACCATAGGAATGGCCGAATCGTGTCTGTCTGCTGCATTCACACTAATTATGCTAATTCTATAATTTCAATTACTTGAGGTAATCACATAAAATTCAGTTAACTCTGCTTGTTGTTAAGTTCATAGATTTATAAACAGAAACATCTAAATAGTAGAATGTTTTAATTGTATCACTTGGAGTGTTACTGTGCTCAATTAAACCTACAAAGCTGGCAAACTAGTAATGCTTGCCATGCTGAATTTAACCCCCTGCTAAACAACACATAACTGAAATACATTTTAGATGTTTGTGTTATTTGTAGCTCCAAAGCAGAACAGTAGTTTATGATGTTCTTAAGGTTCAATCAAGAGGTCTTACATAAGACTGAAAGAATATCCCTCAGTGGAATTATCAGTCTATTAACCCATGCTCTGTGCTGGATTCTGTTTTGCATTGCACTTCCAGTCTCTTCTAAGGAGGAGGGTTCAGCCAGTACCGATTTTTTTGAAGCTTTTACCCACCACACGACTTGATCTTGCTGCCATTTAGTAAGGGCAGAAAGCTCCCTACATCTGAATGGGGAGCAAGGCAAGGACCTGCATATGATGAAGAGCAACCTTCAGCAAAGGGGTCTTAGTTCCCTCACCAGCCAGCAGAAAAGCAAAGGGTCAGGACAATTCACATGTAACAAAGATCTTCCAGCTTTGGGGTTTTTAAATTATTTTTGGATACATTTGCTGAAGCTGAAGACACTAATGTAGTTCTCACAGAGCTTTCTTTGTCTAGCATTTTCTAGATGGCATGTTAAAGAGAAGACAATACGTAAGTGCACACGTTCAAAAATAAGAAGTTTGCTAAACCATTACTGTAAATTCCCAAACTGACCCCTATGTGTAATGGCATGAATTTCTGACTAGTCATCTTGTCCCCTTTCTCAGAAAAAATAAGTAAAAAACCAGAAGAAATGCTCTCAGTTTTAAGAAAATACATCCCAAATTGTAGTGGTGTACACTTTGTGTGCATGTTAAGTACACATGCATTTGTAGTAGTAGTAGTGTGGGCACAACCAAGTACAATGGTACTTCTTGGAACCATTCTTGGAATGTAAGAATAGAAATCATTACACAGAAGCCATAAAATCGAAATTAAAATCAAAACAGCTGAAGTGTTTCATGTTCCAGACTTCCAAAACGATGAGGTTCCTTCCATCACTTCCACAATGCAATGGGCACAAGTGAAGGCAACAAAAGTTCTGACCCATTCTTGACTTTCACAATGCCCCTAGAACTGCACAGAACATCAGTAAATGGCCACAAAGGAAAGGTGGTGTAGATCCAAGTCTCAAACCAAGGTTTTTAGTCCACAGGATCACAGGCTTGGTTTGAAGGGACCTCTTGAGAGGTCATCTGGTCCAGCACCCTGCTCAAAGCAGAACTACTTCAAAGTTAATCCAAAACTAGGTTAAAGCATGTAATCTAGAATAATCCAGCTATGCAAATATCATCTTGGTCAAGCAGCACTAAAATATCTCAGAGAAACAGTACTCTAGAAGTAATAGTGTACTATGTTTCCACATTGAAACAGAATAGCAAAGACATTTCGCACATTTTAGCAGAAATGAAACTTGTTAGCTCCCTAAATTGTGTTTAGTGTAATTAACTTGTATGGAATTAGCGAAAGGATTTCTTTTGTTATTGGACAGGGGAGGAAGTTTGTTTGGTTTTGTTGTTGTTTTGGTTTGGTTGAGGTATTTTTCTGTCTGTCGTACTAACAGGACTGTGAAAATATAAAGCCTAAATAAAGAACGAGTTCCAGTGAGTTTGTTGCTCCAGCACATTGTACTATTCAATGTGTATAGCAGAGGCAGATGTAAATACAGAAAGCACATGAAGTTTCCAAAGTTCTTGACTTCTGGATACCAAAGCTGAGCTTTCTTACTGAGAAATATCTCTAATTTTAATTCTTCTGTCCCAAAGATATTTTATTTTTGGTAGCACAACAGATTACATGTTTAAGTATTTTGTTAAAGGCATACAGATGAAAACTACACATATATGTAGGATACGTGGTTAGCAGACAGTCAATAAATTCTTTGTTGACTTAATAAATCTTGTATAAATAAATAAAAAACCCCACAATTCTAGAATACACAGTTCAGAACTGGAGCACACTATTTATTAGTAATTAATGAATACCATAAAAATGTCTCTACCTATCAAACAACCATGATTTAATTATAAAGGGAAAACAAGGCACAGCACAAAAAGACACTAAATCAGTCCCATGCTAAATTACCCATAAATGCATTTGGTACTGTTTGCCAAGGCAGAGAGGGTATGAAGGGACTAACCTGGTCCTGGTTATGCCAATAAATATGACAGAAAACATTAGAGCAAACAGAGAACTTTGATTAATAAGTGTACTCATCTTCTACAGCCTAGGCAAATGTCTACTTATCTTGCCTCATCTGCAGTTAACTACTCTGGATTAAGGAGAATTCTGAGGTTTAAACAGAGAAATCACTCTTCACACTAGAGAGGTAATTCTAAGAGGCATTTAATTACTGCAGCCATCCAAACTGTAGCGAGGTAAAAGTGCAGTCTTGGGCGGGGCGGGGGGGATAACTAAACCAAAACCTCCAAATGCGCACAAGTCAAGCCTATAGCAGCTGGGAACTGTTTGTGACTTTTGTTTCACTCCTTTAAGCTTTCTGGCATTTTTATTGCCTGTTATCCCAGTGATAATATGTAAGCATGCAAATAGATTAAATTGAGAAGAGGGAAAAATAGGGGCCACATATAAAGGAGCAGAGTTGTAGTAACTGATAAATACCAGTAATTTTCTAATAACCTAAAAGTTTCTGTGAGTTTAGAAATGAGCAAGCAAACTGTTAAAATAATATTCTGATGGCAAGTCTAAAGGGAATTTTAATATTTGTAAGAGCAAGCATTCAAAAACTGATTCTTTAAGCTCTCTACCCTGCTCATTTGAAAAAATGAATATACATTATGGTTTTCTTTTCTTTTTGTTTTTGTGCTTTCAGATTGTGCTCTATAACCCCAAGTGCCAGAATCCACCCCTCCTTAATCTTCCAAATGGCAATGGAGATTTTCATTAAATCATTTGACTCCAGTGCTGAGGTTTTAAGAAAAACAAAAAAAAGCACACACACTCTGAACTAATGGGAAAAATCAAAAAAGCTGAAAAATGCTAAGGTTTCGTTAAAAATGCCTCTCTCATTTAGAACCAAATGTTACCATAGATATCACAAAAGTCTATTAAAGACGGATGGACCAGTTTTCTGTCAAAATTAGAGGACTTAAACACATTGTTTTGCAAAGGTAAACCAGCTAGAATATTCACAATCGTTGTATTTATTTTCTTGTTCAGCTAGTGAAATTATGGAAAATTCTTTCACAAACATAAGTAAGTTTGGAATGCCTGCAAGTGGGCTTTTTGCCAAAATAAAAAGAAGATAAAATAAAAGCAAAGCCTTAAATAAACTGAGACCACATGGGAAGAATTTTTGATCTCGCTGACTTCACGGGTCCCAGCATTTTACTCCTGTAGACCAAGTTCATTAACAATGCACAGAAAGCTATTTTCACTATTTTCTTCAATACAAAAATCTGAAACACAGCCTCAGTTTCTTCAGTGATGGGAAGCATTTTTAACTAGAAATTGTCATGTGTCTCTTATTTAACCGCTGCAAGGCCCAAGGTAAAAACAAGAGTAGAGCAGTCACTGGAAAGTACTCATTAGGTGTCATCAGGGCTGCCTAAAATCTTATCTCCAAATAACACTAAGCTCCCAAAGCTCTCAAAAATTGGATAAAAGCCTGAGGTAGCAGAAAGAATCCTACGAAAGATTTTCAGATTAACTCTCCAAGCCCTTGTGCATCAAAACAAACAAAACACCTTTCCCAGTTTTCCATGGGAAACAGATAAAAGGTACAGTGAAACAGCCGGAGCTCAGTGGGGTCAGCAGCCTTCCCAAAGGCAGAGGCTCAAGTCCCTGTGGCACTTGAGACTAGAGGATAGTACTTCTTTCTTTGTGATATGCAGTGACTACCACAAACACCCAACATCAGCTCATTAATTAAGCCTGAGGCTGATGAGCTCTGGCCTCTTTTGTATAGTGACCATAATTCTTATCCTTGTCAAAACTGATAGGCCCAAACCATCAACACCTTTCTCTGGCGAAAGAATACCTCAAATTAACTTCTCACCCAGCCTTCCAGAAAACACCTACATGATGAGAGATGCAAGCAGATAAAGAGCAGTGGGCAAGCCCCTAGCTGAGAAAGCTTTTGCTGGTTGGCTTTGAGGAAAAGCACAACACATTTAGAAAGAGCCATGGGAACCACCAGGATGCTCAGAAGATAAAGCCAAATGGAGTCTTCTCTCACATGAAGCAACTGCAGTGGGCACTGCTGAATTAACATGACCTAAACCAAAGTGATTGCCAAGCTGGGAACCAGTTTAACAGCATGAGCACCTCAAAGTTCAACTAAGAGGAATGCAATAGCAAGGGTCACTGCAGGAACAGGCTTGTAAGGGACTTGTAAGGTTTATTAAACACCACTCATCACTTCGTTTAGCACAATTGTGGGAAAAGAAGATTTTATAGCACAGTGATCCAGTTTACATCAGAATTCAAATGTGCAAGACAAGTCCTGTCTCTTGGGAAGAAATCACCCTTTAGCTGTGAGAAAAACCACATTTGCTTCTTTGGCAAAATACTGGGGACTCTCCTCCCACGTACAAGTCAGACAGGACTCTTACTTAACTGAAGATGCCAAGAACTTATTACTATATATATGTCACTGCTCTACCAAATTCTTTCTAAAAGCATCTCTGTCATTACATGTGAACAGCCACCTATAACAGTAACATGCTTGTGTTTAGAAATTAAGTAGCCCAGCTCCCAAAAGACATGAGGATGGGAATGCAACAACTGAAGCACACAACCAGAACTAAGACTGAGGGTCAGAAAAAACATGCCCTACATATCTAAATAAAATGTAGACAAAGCAATCAGATTTATTTAAAAAAGCCACAACAATATTTCAGAAGCTATATATAATTTGCTGAGAGGATACTCACTTGAGACTTCATCAGAGGATGCAGGATATTTTCAATAACTAGGAAACAGTTACCTTTTTTCCCCAACTATTCCCATATAAATTGAAATAAAGATATTCTACTATAAAATTTTATTCACTTGTTACTTAACTACTCAAGAATAAAGTTACAATCTTGTTTTTAAAAAACCTGAAGAAGAAATTAATATAATTTTCATTATACCTCATGAGGTGAGCTATGGTTTATTGTTTTTTTTTCTTTTTGTAACCTGCTGCCCTGTCAGGCCGTATTATTTTCACGAAGATCTGACAATTGCAGGGTCATATTTGTTGGCTGCTTGTGACAACATTCAAAAGGGGCACTATATATCACTGAAACAGCTCACAAACTGGCTAGTCACATTATTTATTATGAGCCACACATGTGACAAATTATTTAACTCAGTGACTCCTAATAAGTCAAAGAGCAAGCAATTAGCTAACGCAGTATGAGGGCTGTTTGTGGCAATTTATAGATGCTCTCAAGCTGTCACAGCACTTCAAAGTACTATTGGGGGGGGAACCTCTTAATGACTCACTTGAGATGACAAGCAATACACAGCACACATGGCAGCGATGAATTTGGCAGCAGATTCTGTTACTTGAAGCTTCTACCCTTTCCCCAACAGCTGTTTACATGTTTGCAGTTTTCATTTCTCTCCTGCAAGCTGCTCATGCTGGAAATGTGGGGAGGGAGGCACTGTGTTCCTTTGCAACAGGGCAAGTGCTGTTCAAGACTGCTCTGTGGGTACGTCCTTAGGACTGCAAGAAACTCGGAGAGCTGTATGACTTAACTAGGGGAGAGACTGCAGGTAAAATCTGATGGTTGCAGTTAATTTCCAGCTTACCACTGGACATCATGGAAGTTGGGGTTCTTTTCCAGTTAGCTTATTAATAATTATGCTTTCTAGTAAACCAAACAAGGACATTTTTAAGACACCTCAACAAGATGACCTCCAGACCTTTCAACTTCAATTCTGTGAAAGCAAAGATTATCACTTTGGATTCACTCAGAAACTGGGAAAGATCCAAGATTTAGAGCTCACAGTTTTTCTCATTCTTAGTCCGTGTCTTTCTGTATTGAATTACAGTAACTGGTGATTATCTTGCATTTCCTCCTTTGCACTTCCCTGAAAAAGCATGTTCTCTTTCTCCTGAGTCCCCTTTTGTATTTTTAGTGGTGCTGAGTTAACCAAGTCCCCTGGCTGTAGGCACCTTGGTGAATTATGGACCAAAGCCAAATAAAAGAGTGCATAGGATAAATCTAGTCTGGATGTTCCTGTTCATATGAGCACAGTGACAGTGTACGAGGAGTGTAGGAACTAAAAATCCTCTGACAGCATCAGGCTAAAAAACACAGTGATGATTAGTAGATACTCTGTGTTGGAGAGAGGGATGTTAAGGAGAGATGAGAGAGAGAGCTCAGGAAATGACTACTTTGCAGAAACTCCAGGTAACAAAAGCTCAAAGAAGAGAGAAAGATAAAACTTGAAGCCACCATAACCCTAAAAGTTGTACCTGCAGCTCTGAGAGTATGGCATCGCTGTGCTTGGTGAAATACAATAACTATTCAATGGGAATGAGTGGGTGACACTGAGCAAACAACATGCTGCCAGAGTTGAATGTGACTGTCCTATTTCAGGAAGGGAGGAGAGGATAAAAAAAAGCAGATGTCAGACCTGCTTTCAAAAGCAGTCACTTCAAGCCATCCAAGCAAAGGCTCCCCCACACTAGGAGACATATAGCAGGAGCAATTAAACCTCTCTCTGCCACACACATTCCTTCTAAAAATGCAAAGAGTCATTGACTGTGCTTCAGCATTCCTCAGCAGCCACAGATGTATTATAGCAACTCTGTTATTCCAGATAGCTTGAGGGGAAAGTACCTGCACAGAGGAGTGTTAACCTCTGACTTTAATTGCATGGTGACATCATCCGTGAGATTTAACTTGTGCTTTTGACATAACATCAGACTTTCAATGCAAAAGCTTAATTTAGTACACCATGAGAAAGTGCTGAAATCCTCTTCAGAAGAGAAATCAATAATCAGGGACAATGCAAGTCCAAAAGGTAAGAAAATGTTTTGTCTATAGGAGAGGTTTTATATTTCCAAATTACTGAATTTGCATATTGAGCTTGCTTTACAATGTGGGTAGTAAAAGTTAGAAATTATTTCAATGTGTGGAGTTTGAATGACAGGAATACCTTTATGAATAGCTGAGCACAAGAGTGCATTTTCCAGAAGTACTTTATAAGTATTTCTCAGTTACTTAGCAAGAAAAAGCAACACATTTAAATCTTTATATAATAATATAAAAATCTTCAAATAATATGTGGGGGGGTTGTTTTCTTTTTTTTTTTTTTGTCCAATGTTCACCACAATCCTTAACTACCTGACATTTAATCAATCTTCTGGCACCTTGTCCTCTTTTTTGCTTTTTTTTTTCCTTCTAGTATCACTTCATCTTTGTCAAGGTTTGCTTTTCTTCCTATGCATCTATGCCATGCTTCTGAGCTTTTCAGAAGTTACAGAGTAGAACTATCTGAACACTGTGCCAAAGATCTTTTTACTGCATTAATGTAGTAACTCATCAATCACATTTCTGATATGCAGGTATTACTTATTTTGTTGTTGTAACTTAAAAAAACTTTTATACTCTGAGGGAAAAGTATTTCTGGACAACCAGGTTTGGGTAGGGGAGGAGGCTCCAGCTCTCAGTAGGCAGTAGAATAGCTGACTCTCTCTGTGAAGAGGTAGAAGGGCACTTCTTGAACTTTTAGAATTGATGGGTTATTAATTCAACTGTTTGACCAAAAGCCACAACTGGCAGAATACAGATTTCGTGTGCTGGAGGACATGAACAGAGTTCTGATTTTTGTTGTCACTCTCAGGATCTTTGGTAATTTTCTTAGACCTCTTCTTCCCAGAGTCATGAGATTGCAGAGGCCTCTCACCTTTCTTTTTAAAAGAAACAAAATTAAATAAAAAAATATTATAGTCTCTCCAGTTTCAAGTGAAGACTTAGAGGCATAACTTGAGTATTCCCTGAAAGCTTTAAAAAACAAAAAAGCAAATAAATCAACACTTACTCTTTTTAGGTTAAATAAATCATGAGGTTTTGTTTTAATCTTCTCATTTTGAAGATCCACTTCACTTTCCATTTATTTATTTATTTGAACACAGAGGAAGAATCCATGGCGAATGAAACCAATTGTGGGTAACCTCATACTCCTCACAGGCACTTTTCATTGGGGTAACAATTTCCAGTGAGAGTCACAAAATTTACTCATATTTTAAAATACCTTTTCTTGAGTCATCATGACTTCTTTTCCCCAGCATCTGAGCTCCTAGTAATCAAGGAAAACAAACAGCCTCCTTTTGCAATACGTTTCTATTCTGTGGAGAAAAGGACTAATAGTACAGTAGTGACTATTCAGTAACTATCAAAATATTATTCAAACACTAAAGCAGAAATCCTTCAGGAACTCCTGTTTTCTGAGAAAGAACCCAACTTTGGCAAATGCATCTAAAGTGTGTTTCCAAGGTGAGCAAAGCTCATCTCTGAACTTTGTCTTTAAGATGCTCCTACCTTAAAAGCAGAACATAGCAATTATAGAAAAGTGAGCTGAAACCCCCAGAACTTGGGGGGAAGGATAGAGGGCCATGCCCAGGTAGAAGAGATGATATTCTACACAGCTAATCACTCCACTCTTACTTAACACTTCATATTTTGCCACTTCTATTTTGCAGATATGTGATTGTGTCCATGGTGATTTATTAGCATCTGTAGAACTCAGTAACCCAGGCTTATCCTCTGAACTAATATTTAGTGCTCGGATTAAAACCTGTCACTAAGTAAGACTGTGGCTGAAGCCTTTCAGCCAAGGTGCAGGGGGCAGGTTTTCAGTGATGATATCCCTGGCTGTGGGATTTATAATTTGAAACTGAAAGCAATTAGAAACACACAAAATTGTGCCTTAAGTTTGGTAGAGCCTTAATTTCTGCAATGAGCTTTGGACAGATAGTATAAGATCACATTTCACAATTAATGCATCAATGAGACCAGGTTAAGATCTCCCTGCAATTAAGGTGTTCTATTTTGCCAGTAGTCCTTTAAGGACTGTAGGCAATGAGCTATTCCTCACGGACTAAGTGTCTACATTTTCCACCCTTGGAGTGGAGCAAATAACAAGCCCTTCACAAATCAGACACGTCTGTAGTGTTTCTCCACCATATCAAAACTAGTTATCCTCATTTGAACGCAATTAGATTGTCATTACTAATATGTAATAACTTTCCATTCTTTTCCTTGACCAGGATGTTTTTTTCTTTAAAGTAAATTCCATCCTTCTCCTATTCCGCCATCTCCTTTATCCCATTTTCCCTTGAGCATGTTTCTAAAATTGGCCAATTCTGATCACTAACAATATCTCAAAAAATCCCTATCTGTTTTTCCTTCTCAGCTCCATTATTCTGATGAAATTGAGTATTCATCATTTAGTAACTCTCTGGATATTCTCCTTACCATGTGTTCCTGAAGTGCAATGTCTTCATTTAATGTCATTAAATGTCTTCATTTAATGACTACTGATCTCTTTCCCACACAGCTGTGTTTCTTAGCCTGCCTGTCTCAAATCACCAAACTTCGTATGTTCACTGGATATTTCTCATAGCACAATAGAACACACATACCTTGAAGATCAGGGTAAGAAGACACAAAAAGCACATGGAAAGCATTGTCAAATGGTGCTAAGGACAGTACCTGGCCAAATTCATAGCACTGCGAATGAATCCTGAAAACCTCAAAATCCTTAGCACTGCCTGAGAAGAAGTTCTCCTGCAATGCTGTGATAGACAGCAATTCAGCAAACTGAAAGGGCAAAATATAAGCCACTCCACTCAACACAGACAGCCTTTAGGTCAAACAAGGTCTGTGGTTAGGTAGCTGGACCACATTTGAATGGGTCAGCTAAATTCTAGCTAGATCATCACAGAGCCATGTTCTCTTCTCTCTCCCATCAGATATAGCTGCTTTACTACCTTCTTCCAAATATTTCAGGACAGTCAGCCACTGAAAACATTAACTTTGCTACCTCAATGCTGTGCAGAAACCAGTCAGGCTAAATAACAGTAGTAAAATGTTGAGTGCCTGCATGGGAGTTTATTTCCTGCATTTATTGGCCCAGATAGCACAGTCTGCCTCTTATTTGTGAGGAGAAGTCTTGATGAGTGCAGATATCTGTTATCAGAAAGACACCCCACCTACAAGAAGTCGTTGCTGAAATGAAATGCAGCACAATCTTGTGTTCAAATGGGTGTTGCAGATCAGCTTGCAGAGAACATTGCAAAGAGTTGCTGAAGAAACTTCAATGGGTTTCTTCTACCATCTTAGCTAGAACAATGAGTGATGAAGTCAAAACACACAGAAATCACAAACAAACTTAAAAGCCAAATAGAACCCCATATGGAACACTCCTGCATTGTTAGGGTGGGTTTTTTTTCCTTTTTTTTTCAACAGCTCTGGGTAGCAGAGAGACTATTATCTTCATAAGAAATCATGCCAGGTCAAACTGAAATCTGAGGATTCAGATTACACCATATGATCGAGAGCATCTGCTTTCATCTCAAGCACAGCAGGGGCAAGGCAAGAGTCATCATTCAAGATTTGAAAAATGAATCAGCAGCAAGTGTGGTGCAGCGAGCACTCCAGTGGGAACGGAAACAGAACAGAACCTTCAAACGTTGTTTTGCTTGTTTGCTTTCCTCCTTGCTTTTTTAATAAAAGAATCTGCAGTGTTTCTGTGTGTGTCTATATGTGTGCATGCAAAATCATGTAAAGAAGAATATACGATTTAGATAGAGGTTATTTAGCTCTATCAAATCAAGACTATTCAAAAACCTAGTTTGTCCAACACTGAATTTTTTAATGTATGGTAAATAAGTTCACACAGAACAGCCAATTTCCCTTATCACGCCTGATCAGCTTCAGCTGTATTTAAAAATCACACAACTGAAAAACCAAAACAAACCCTCCATAAAACCTTAAGTTTGACAAAAATGAAACTCTAAAATAGGTAAAGAGGAAGAAATTTCCTTCATAATGTATTTATCCCACAACTGTCCACTCCAAGTTTCTCATCCTTTCTGGGAGGCACAGTGAGCTGGCAGCCATTAGAGACACTGGACTGACTGAATGTCAGCTGGGTTGGGCTGCTACAGCAAATCCTATATTTAAATGTACAAGTATTTGTCCTTTCAGTAGTCTGGGTCAGACCTGCTGTACTCAGCAATGCAAAGAACCTTTTCATTTGCTCTATTTTTAAAGAACGTGAGCACGTGCATGCAGGTCAGAAGGATTTGTACAACACTTTACAACAGTTTGCAGAGCAGATTAAGTAGATGCTTCCCTGCTGAAAGGATTATATAAAGATTAAAACATTCAAAGTAGGGAAAAGCATGTAACACATGAGGATAATTTACACTAAACCCATTATTAGGGAGATGAACACATTTAATTTAAAAAAAAAAAAAAGAAGACAGGACAAAACGTGAGTCATGAAACAGTGAGATGATACCCCTTTAAATGAGGACAGCCTTCAAATAAAGCTGTGGTAGAAGTTATTTCTTCACCAAAGTGGCATTTTTGCCAACAAGACTCTTGGCAGCCTTCAAGGGTCAACACTAGCACAATTGACCAAATATGGTTGGGAATTTGAAAACATTGAAGATATTAGCATTTGTTCCTGAGTCTAACATAACACAGTCCAGTCTTGCCACCAGAGCCTATAACTATTAAGTGATAACTTAAGCACTGGAATGCAAATAATCCATTGGTTCACATTAGAGTTGTTTCCATTTGTTGATGTTCCCAGTCCCCTTCAAATGTTGGCACTACCTTACTTGACTTCTAACGGGAACAATCTACAGGAAATGTACTTAAAAAAAGTTAAATTACGAGACCAGGAGTCAGCAGTGGTTTACTTGCAGAGAAGGGAAAAAAGATGATACATTAAATGACACAGTCCAGAGTTACTTGACCTCAAACTGATTGCTGTTAAATTGCTTGAATTGACGTTAGTCATTTACCTACTGGCAGCTACTCAAGATTTATCTTTACAGGCTACAAGGTTTCATCATTTGTCCTTAAACTCCCCACCAAATGTTAACTTTCAAAATACTGGTTGAACTGTGAAATGTGTGGCAGTTTTGCCTAAGCCAATGAAAAATGAATGTTAAGTGCAAGATGGAAGATTAAATACTTAAATAATTTGGCCCCACTACTCTGAGAAGTTAAAAGGATGCTCTGAATATTTAAAGGATAAAATAGAATAGCATAATAACTTTTAAAGAACAGTCTGTGATCTGAAGTCATCTGACCTAGAAATGTCATTTTGGGCATCTGTGTTGGAAAAATAATAAGGGTCTATAATTTAGTAGAATATACTAAACAAAAATTAAATTATGGTGGAGATAAATTTTATGCTACAGAGATAAGTGCAATTATTTCTCATTTCAAGGAGAAACAAGAAAAGTCACCCTGAGAAAGATGAAGTCCTCCCACACTTTTAACTACACATTTATCTAACACATATATCAGTTTAATGTGTCCACACATCCCAGGAAAGAACTGTAACTTAGTTTAAACCTGCAGATAGAAGAAACAGGAAGATAATCAACAAACCTCCCCCCCGCCATGAACAGTGACCAAAACATGGATTTCAACATGCTCTGCAGTTGTCATCAGAGTATTTTTTATTTGGGGAAAAAAACCTCCAAAAAACAACAAACAAACCCAATGAAAGAATGTAAAAAATGACAGTGACCTTACTGAAAACCTGTCATGCTTTCTTAAACACTGTATTTTTATGGAGAGTGAGCAGCTGCAGGACAACTCAGCACTTTCCTGGACTGTATCCCAAATATATACCGGAGAGACCATCAAATTATTCCCCTAATATTGCTTGCAGCTGACTTCTTCCTTTCTTATTGAGGCCCATCAGTGATGAACACAAGGGTAAAATGCAAGTGGCAGACGCTGAACTCTGAAGAAACAACATCCTGAGCTCTCCCTCCCATAATCCAGCCAAGTGGAGCATTAACCAGAGAGGCAGCATTGTGGCCCAGACCAGCAGAGTGCCTTAGCTGAGCTGTGCTTGAAGAGCCCAAAGTTATAAATATCTTCACAGTCTGATATATTTCCTGAGCCAGTGTTCTCTGCAGAACCTAACAGGTTCAATAGACCTCCATATCTTCAAGAGGTACAACGGCATATTTTCCAGGACCAACATAAAATGTCCTCAGAAATGGGCTTTTTTTTTTTTCCAGCTATGTGCCATATGCTAGACCCAATTATTTACTATGCAATCCCCCAGACCATCAGAACCAAAGGAAAACTGAAAATCCTGAAGCCAACAATTAAGTCATCAGACACATCAGCCTCATTAAAGACATTCCACTGGGTGTTAGAAAACCAGAGTCTGCCTGGGAAATATTTTGGCTATTTTTTTTCTCCAATTTTATTTCAAACTAAGTTAAAGAAACAAGCATTTCTGCATTTTCAAATGTCTTTATATTTTTAAAAGCAGCCTGTTACTCCAGGAACTTCAGCTCCTGAATACTCAGCTTCAGATACTGAAAAAGGACTCAATTTCCTGAATTGAATGGTCCTCACATTTTCAACAGGCAGACTGAGTCTGCACACCAAAATGGAAGCATTCAAAACCAAGAGTACTAATCTCTTTTAATAATAAAAATAATATGTAGAAGATTGTTAGATACATGTTCTGAATAAATGAAACCAAGCATATTCCATGTGACCCTTCATGGGAACACTGTATGTTAACATCCACGTTGACAAGATGCATCCCATTCCAAGTTCTGCAAAGGGATTTTCACTTCCATGGACAACGAATGACTTTAAGGAAAAAAAAAAAGGTGATTGTGTCTGGATGTCTATGAAGACAACAGAACTCTTCATGGCCCAAGTATTCTGTAAAAGAAATTCAGTGAATAGGATGCTCAGTGAAAAAACTCAAATGTGAAAGGTATCCTGAAATTACTGCTACTGCATTTTCCTGCAAGCAACTTATCAACTCAGTTCAGTGGAGTTTCCAAATAAGCTGTGAATGCCAGCAATGACTTGCATTCATTTATATCAGACAGCTCCATCAGATGGCACTATGTAGATGACACCGTAACTTTTGGTATAGAAATATCATTGCAATATGAAGCCTAGATATTTCAAGAGGTATTAAAAAAGATATGTTCAGAAAAGTGGTCTGGGTGAACTTTCACACCTAATAAATAATCTCCTAATAAAAAGAAAACCAGAGAAATAAAAAGAAAACCAGAGATTTTAAAGCTAGTATAAAAAAAAAATAAAAATCTAGGCATCCTTAGACAAAGTTATTCACTTGGGTTGTAACTCAGCCTTCCTCTTCTTCCTCTCCCTCCCCCCAAATTCCTAGAAATTATTTGAAAATTATAGCATTGCATTCATTAAAAAGCAGAAAATAACATTCCCATGGAAAAGGTAACTCTGCTTGTTATCTTAACTGAGAGATTAGATTTGAATGCCTCAATAGTCTATGTAAACCTAGTTGTCACAATCTAAACCGGGCTTTAATGTAAATAAATGATTATTTGCATAACATTCCCCTTTCTCTTTGGCATAAAAGTAAGTACATGATTTGGTTTCCCATCAAATATGCCAATTGGCTTTGTCACAGTTATCTTCCTAATCTATGTTAGTAATTATTTTTAAGAAACTTTGCTTAATGCATAAGAAATTAAATCAGATTATCACATTCATTTTGTATACAGGCTTTTTGACTACTTTTCTCATTTCTTTTTGGCTCCACGTCACTATTCAAAACATTTACAAAATAATAACTATATTTCATAGCAAAGAAAAAGGAGTATATGTGCCTCAGTAGAGAGAGAAAAAATTTATAGCTTTATTTTAATGTCAATATTTTGACATTTTCTAAGGAAGATAGGAAAAGGTGTGTGCACACAGAATTCAATGAATCTTGCATTTCCTTATTTTCTTGTCACATATCAGAGCTAGAATAAAATGTTAACTTCCAAGAAAGAAGGCAAATCGGAAAACAGACATGAACCCCACAGGAAATCCAAATTATCTGTTTCTGTAAGCACATGAAAAGAAAAAAGTCTGGAGCTTTATGCAGTTTTAAAATGCATTTCTTAAAAAAAATCCCCAAAAAACCAAAACAAAATCAAAACCAAAACCAACCAACCAAACCAAACCAAAACAAAAACAGTCTAAGCAAACTTCTGCATAGAATTTCTGAAATACCTTTGTGGCCAGCACCTTTTGTCACAGGCAAGTTAAGGGACCTGTAATAGTAACTCAAAGTATTCAATGGCAAAAGCATGAATAGTGACATTAACAAAACTAAAAGAGCATTCAGAGGCAAGCAAGGCAGTGATGTGGCAAAGTATATAAAGCCACAAACTCATGATTCTTACATAAAATTTATAGCTACACCTTTGCTCTAAACAAAGTTTTCAGAGAAACAGTTAAGAATCTTCTTTTTGCACCTGCATTTTAAAATGAGTGAGTTTTCAGTTTAACATTACTTTAATCTACCCTTACACTGCCTCTTTCAGAATGTTTTGCAGTGTGCAACTACCTTTATTCAAAAAGCAAATAATACCCAACTATTTTTTATGATGCTATGCTGTTCTTGGATCAAAATAGCACTAGTATCCAACAAAGTATTGCATGGAAAAGGTCATTGGAGATCCTATTTCAGAAGCACCAGAGGTGCAGCAGACTCCTCATTACTTTTGGGCACGTGAACAAGAGGTAGGAAAACTGAAGAGAGAAAGAAACCAAAAACTGAGCTGGCAAGATCCATGACAAGCAGCTGAGGGACCTTGGGACAACAATGTCATCATCAGTGCCCAAGAATTTTTTTGTTTAAACCAGCTCTCACATTTTTACTCCATGGTGAATAGCTGTTTTCTGAGGTCTCCTCCCACTCCCCCCTCAGTCTCTGCAGCCCTATTCCACCAGTCTATTCTAGTTTTTCATGTAATAATTTCTCATCCTATTCTCTTTGCACTCCCTGCCACTTCCCATGTCTATTTAAATGTGTCATGATGCTCATGCTGCTCACTCCGGCTACATAAAAGTGTAAATTCATTTGAGTAAGTGTGGAGAGAAAGAAAGATTCTTGAGTTGAGAAAAAGGGGTTTTAGAATGATAGGCAAGTTCTGGGGCCTGCTAGCAGGTGCATGTTTAGTTCTGTGAGAAAGAGACTAAGAATTAACAAAAACAAAGGAGATAAGAAGGCTTTTGGTTCCTCCTGCTCATGGCAATGGAATGTTGGAGAGATAACATGGTCATGGCAATGGTGAACACTTGTCTAAAAGTGTCATCCAATTAAAGCTGTGATGAGTTTTATAGACACTGTGATTCAACCTATAGGGTGAAGTTATGGGTGGGAAAAGGTAAGGGATATATTGTGTAATGGGAAGTTAGAGCTTAGCTTTTACCTGTCTTTTCTCTCTCCATGGAGTTTTTGAATAAACTGTCTTTGAGTGTGACATCTGTAAGCTGTGGCCTCAATCATCTTTTCTCGCTATCATTATTTACTGCGGAACTCACACATTCATACTACCGCAAGTAAGGACTTGCCATGATCTCCTTCAGGAGTTCCTGCAGAACTGGGACTCTGACCTTGGTCTGAGTCCCAAGAGAACGGGCAGTTCATAAAATAAACAATTTATTTCATGATCTAAAATGTTTGCTCAATCAGTAATTGCTTCCCACACAGTCATACTTCAGAAACAGCTCAGGAGTAGGTAGCTTGCACTGAGAGCTTGTTGAGTGATGAGGAGATCTCTAAAACATCTGGAGACATAATTGGATGATGAGCACTTTTGAAAACCTGTCCTCAGTGCTGTTACCTCCCTGAAAAAGGGCAGACTTTCTGCAAGTAATTTTAAAGATGCCGATTCCCACAGCGTAGTTGTACGGGTCAGCCACTCAAAGATGACACTGAAGTTAACAACTAGCATGAGTCAGCTGTTCCAAAGTGTCAATTGGCACAGCACTTTTCCAGCAATGTACTAGATGTCCATATCATTGAGATTACATGGAAAAAACTCAGAGATCATCATACTAGACATTTTTGCTAAATTACATTTCTTTGCTGATGGGGAGAGTTACCAAAATCCTTTAAACTCTAATAAAAACAAACATGCACACAGCACAATAGCCAGAGCCTCTTCTTCCCAAGTGCAACGACCAGAATAAACATTGTTTACCCACATAAAACTCCAAAGAAATAAACCTACAGAAATATTTGAGGTTGTCTTACTTCAACATATCATACATTCCTAGGCTAACTTGTTTAAAACTTCAACACTGGTGACTTTTGTTTTTAATCCTGCTTTAGATTTTTAGATATAGTGATTTAACTTATTATCATCTACCATGAATTTCTACACTTATGACAAGAAAGTCTCTTTTTAGTATGATGAAAGAAAAAAAACTTTAAGCAAGCCCTTTCCAGCAGGTAAAGGCATAAATCCACTTCATTAGAAATGCTCATCTTCTTAACACTACCAGACAGTCAAATTTTTTTAATTCTTTTTTCCCATATGCAGACACGTAATTGTTATGACTCCAAACTTCAGTTTTTGTAAAATAATGATGAATAAGATTTTTACAGGGAACAGAAGCTCTAGAAGGCAAAGAAGGACAAAAATGTGCATGTGGTGAGAATAATGATTCATACAGGCATATATTTGAAGTTATTAGTTAAATTGTCAATAGCAGGCACCAAGAATTATCTTTCCCCTCATTTGGAAATCAAATAACACTTTCTAAATAAAAACATCCAATGGACCAGATTTTCCTTTCAGAGCTGCACTCTAATCCTACCAATATTTGCAAAGTGTTGGGAAAAAATTCCACCCACACACTCAAAAGTATGAATATAGCTAAGGATGGTCATATAAAAAACTGCTTTTCTTCCCCTCCCTCCTGGTGGTATCTTTATGACTTCTGTTAGCCTTAAAAGATAGATGCCTCTCCTTACCTTTACTACATTGTAAATTAGTTATTTACAAACAAGAATAACAATAATGTAACATTATATATATGTGTATAATATATAAATATTAAGATTCTACTACAAGCAATAGGAAATAATCCCATTTTCTTAAATACAAATATGGTTCATTAGAGAAAGTGTTATGTGGGCAAATAAGTCTCACACTCTGCTCCCTATTTATTGTGATCTATATACAGGCTCAAAAAATACTTACATAATCACAGTGCACATGGATACTTTTCTTAGTTGCAATACCAGACTTTGAGTGTTGCCTATTTTGGAATTCTAGGTTTGCCAAAGGGCTTTCATTAACATGTCTGTCTCCATAAACTCCAAGACATACTAAGGTTTTCTATAAAAGTGCAACAATAAATCCATGCTTAATCAACCCTTTGTTGAGCTGCACACACATGGACTCTGTAAAATACAACTCAGATCTAATGGCAGGACCTCTGTTCATAGCTTCAAGTTCAATGGTGTTTGAGACCTGGAAGTGTTACTATTTTTTACCCTGAGCCATGTAAACACGAACATTTGATGCCTTGGACTTCTTTGATTAGACATGCATTCTCACCACACAGCTGCAAACATTTTTTTTTCCTTCCTACTATTGCTCCCGGACAAAACCAAGCAATTTTTCCTCAATACTAAACTCAATCCTGGTCTTCACTGCCAGTTCACCTCCAGCTGCCTGTACAGAGTTTCACACTAAGCCCCTTGTTTATATCAGTGCTGCAATTAAGCCCAGGCCAAGAAGAGAAGTCCCTCAGAGGGTAGCAGAAGTGCAAGGCTAAGAATTGATTTTCAACTCTTGCGACGTAGTCCATACACATCCTTTCAACCCTAGGAAAAAAAAAATCCCCAGCCAGATCTCGTCTCAACCCACCTTTTTTGGTGTTTAGAGGATTTGTTTTGTTTTGTTTTGTTCTATTTTGCTTTCAGTGGCCATTCTGGGGGCATTTTTCACAAGCTGAATCCTGTTTCCAAATTGGCCAGTGAAAAGTTTTAGCCATGCTGAAATCGTTTCCAGGGCTAAATTGGGAAACCTGAGGCAGCTGGGCAATCTTACAGCTGGCTGAACTGTGGCTCGCAATAAAAGGCAGTGTGAATAAGGTATATTGAAGCTAAATTGGATTTGTGTGAAGGGCCATTTATTCTGAAGGGGGGCATGGAGCGAGGAATTAATGAACAGAAATTAAATTAGCTCAACCAAGCTTTTAAAAATATACTGAAAAATACCTGACCCGCTATGAACCTTTTAACAAAGCAGGAACTTTGGGCTTGCAGGGCCAGCTCAGCTCAGTTTCATTTCCCTGCCAAAGGTGCAGATGTCAGAGGACGTACACTACCACTGAACCTGATAAGAAGCCAGGTTTACCATGGATGGGACAGGTTTTATTTCTGTAACCCAAAGTCAATGCAGGACAAAGTCACAGATGTGAAATTCAGTGTAAACCAATATGCAGCCCAAATACAGAGGTCATTGTGGCTGATTAAAATATTTAATTAACTAATCAGCAGGTACCTAGAGAAAAAATAAATACGCCCTTTCATCCTTCTTGCCATAATTCTCTTCACTGAAATACAAAGAAATCACAGACTAGCCTGTTTTGGAAAGATTATTGTTTAACTTTATAAATATTAATAGAATAATTAACTAGAATAATATTTTACTCACACTCTCTAATCTAGGATCTCTTGCAATGGAAGAAATGCTACATGGCTGCACAAAGTGGCTGATTTCAGAACTGGAACATAAAATGTCTTTGGGAGGATTTGGTTTGGTTTTTTGGTTTTGTGTTTGGTTTGGGGTTTTTTTTGAGGAGTAGAGGGGCATTCGTTTGGATTTTTTTTTCACCACCCTTAACAGAATCAAATAATGAAACTGCATATTCCTGAAAAGCTGGAACCACTCCACTGATATAGTTAAATGTGCCATAAAAGCCAATTTACTTTCACAGTTTCCCTTTGAATTGTAACCCATATTACTTCTAACTTTTTTATTTCCTGCAAATTCATACATGTGCCTCCAGAATAACAGTATTTGTAATTAGCTATAATAATGCCCACTGATGTGACAATTTACATCTTACCTACCACTCCTAATGAGCTTGGCTTCTTAACTGTCTCTGTGAGGCACTCAGATTGTGTCCATTTTACAGACATAAAAACTGAGTGTAAAGACTGAATTATATCTTGCTCGGACAATTCTTACACCCGATCTGCAGCACTCCCACTGGTGGACACAGTATTTTAAAAATAGAAAAAACTCTCCTGAAAAATCTGCTCGGGGATCAGATGTTCTCAGTCAGATTTGTTGAGGCAAACTTACAGAGGAACCAGTATTTTGTGCCATTTTTTTCCCAAGTGTGAGAGCTTTTTAGGGTGGGGTGATGGTTTGCCTGTTTCTCCTCTCTTCTTGCCAAGAGGTGCCACCTTACTCCTCCTCCTCTCCCCCACCCCCTTTTCCAACTGTGAGTCATAATATTATGAACTTGATGATGGGAGAAATCAGATTTTCCATCACTCCACTGTAATCTTTACCTTGGTATTATTCATCACCCTCCCAGCCCCAGTTCTAGCCACAGGAGAGTCAGTTTCTCCAAAATCAGTCTCAACAGAGATACCTACAGTATCTCTGGAAATTAAAGTATAATTTATGTGTCTGTGTAGTGACATCTTTCCTGCTATTGGTGTTGAAAATTTGCTGAGGGCACTAGGACTGAGCGAGTCGCAGGCATCATGAGCCATATCAGCATCTCAGCAGCCTCTCTGCAAGTTGGTGTCAAATCAGATATTAAAATGCTTAAAGTTAGGAATGGATACTCTACAGATATTGCTGCAGGCTCAAATCTGGAAATCATAATTTAATCAAATAAATTGGTTCATACTGTGCATGCAAAATATATTGCAAGTAAGAATGGGCAAAACTTAAAATGTCTTAATTTTATTTTATTCCTCAATGGAAATGCACCAATTGTGCATTAAGTTATTGCTTGATTTTATACTGAGGGCAGGAAGGAAAAAGAAAATGGTTTCTTGGGTGCTCCACAGACTCTTATATTTCTTGTACTGATTGGCTCCTATGGTCACTGTTACCTCGCTGTATGTGGCAACAAATGCTTCCAAACATTTTCCCTTTTACCCACCTCAAATTCAGTTTTGAAGTTTTCTTACAAATTTCTTAGAACAAGAGAGCATTCCCGACAGGCTTTTGTGTATTTGAGGATCCTCTGATTTAAACTCTTCTATAGCTAGTACTGCATCCAATATGTCTAAGAAGAACCTAATGTACGAGCCAATTTACTTTGTGTCCTGAAGACTACAAATCCATGTTCAGAGATGAGAAGAGTGCAGCTGAGAATGAAGCCTGTCCCCAGCTCAGCGCTGTGTGATGCTCCAGATTTTGTGGTTAGCATCCTAAATGACCCCCTAGACTGTTTAAATGCACCACAATGTCAACAGCCCAAATGGTCCCACTACACATTTATTCCAAACACACTTCCAGTGTAGATCATGTGTTGTGGGGACTGTAGGACTGAAATCTCAGGCGAGCTCTGTTGCAGGACTCTAAATGGGCACTGGGAGTTTGCAATAAGCGCTGCTGAAGTTTCTCCATATTTTCATGTTGTGAATGTCAAGTTTTCTTTCTGAGAGTAAAATCCAGTTAAAATAAATGGAATTCATAATAACCTGAGCTAAATAAAAACTTGTCCAAAACTGAAGCCACCATATGCAGGCCCATCAATGTGTGCCACCAGCTCGTGTGCCATGGCACAAAGAACAGTGCAGAAATGTTTGGTCTGGCCTGCCTTTCTGGTTTTTGTAAAAGGTGTACTGCTTTCCAAGACAGAATAGTTGAGCCAGTAGGTTTAATCCAGCAAGAAACCCCTATCTGGTGGCTTATTGACTGAGCTGACTGCCAAATTCTCTGTGCCAACAGTAAATTACTGTTTAATTCTAACCATTTTTATATCAGTTTATAAAAAAAAACCAAGAAAACAAACAAAGAAACCCAATCACTATACAACAAGCATACAGAGAGTCAACTTCCACAGCACTGCAAACCAGACAGAAATACTGCTGAACAGACCTGAAAATACAGAAAGGAGAGTTTCCTGGCATCACAAAAACCTCTGGGCAGCACCACTGTCCTCGCCAGCTTCTGGAAGAGATACAACGCCTGCAGAGAGGGAACGAGGCAGAAGCAGTCCATGCCTTATACTCATATCACCTGGATATGGGAAATAAGTTCCAGGGGCCCCAAGTGACTTGGCAGCGGTGCAGCCTGTAGCCAGCCTGAAAATACCACTGCAAACAGAAAGATGATGTTACCTCTTCCTTATGTCACAACTGGGTAAATTCTGGGCACAGGCAAGGCCCCTGACTGTATTCTGAGCACTAACTATGCATGCTAATGACTTACATATTGAAAACTTACTTTGCACATTGCAAACAGGCTAAATCCAGTGTAAAACTTTACACCTGGACTCCAACATCATTTTGCAAAAAATGAGCTGGGTATTTTTATTTTATTTCTTTCTATTTTCTGTGTTGGGTTAAAATGCAAGAAACCATTCTCTGGTAATGGAAGTACCAAGAGACCCCTAATTATAATGACATGAACAAGCAACACAGTGTAAAATTTCTGAAACAAATTTTAAAAGCCAAGTTACTAAATCTAAACAAAGTTAACAGATCTACTTGTATATTATTCTAATCCCTATATGTTTAATTATTTCGCCAGTGATAATTTTCATCACTTATTCTCTGTTCTGAAGGGATTTTTTTTAATAAAATGCATTAAAATCAAATGAAATGCACTGACATGCTCTTCTTTTTCCATCTGAGTTACCTTCTTTAAACTGTTGCTGTATTTCTACCCGTAAAAATGTTATTACAAGGAAGGGACTCCTCACCACCCACTCAGCTCTCAGAAGCCAAGAGAGAAAACTCAAAGATATTGTTTTTCTAATTTTACACTGATACTTTGGCCCTAAAAAATGTTTAAGGTCTAGTATGCATCTTAAAAGGATTTACAAAGAATTAGCTTAAGCAATGCCAAGAGCTAACTTCAAGTTTATACTAATTTTTTAAACATGGCATATAGGACAAATAATTCTCTAACTACCTTTTTCCTGCCTTCCCAACTTTCACATTTAAAATGTTCTGTCTTTTTTTTTTTAGGAATAGAAATGTTCTAGGGCTGTGGAGTAACCTCATTTCTACAGCTTTTAACACGTATCATACTTACTATGGAATTCTGATGTTAGAAATATCAACCAAAAGACCTCAGTCAACTTGATTTGAAGCAGGAATGTGATTTTTTTTTCTTTCTTGCCTCCAGCTAATGATGAATTATTATATTAAAAATATATATTCAAACTTCAAAGAAAACTAGGTTGTTATAAAACACAGGCATTCAGAATTAAGTTTGAAAAGATTTGACCTTTTGCACACAAAAACTAACACCTACATGAATGAAGTACTGTAGTAAGTGATGATATATGATGGATCATTTAAAATGTGTGTATGGAACGATGCACATTTTTTAAGGCAGGGGCAGATGGTGGTTACGGCACATCCAACATTTTCCAATTACTTTGTTTTTTCAAAATATATCCAGCCTATAAAAATCTTAGCAGAATCCTTGAACTTTCAGAGAAGAAATATTTTTCAAATATAAAAAATATAAATGGTTCAAATTCATGTTCAAAAAATACCTTCAGACAATCCTTCATCATCTCTCCCACAGTTTAATAGGTTGCAAAGGAAGGGAAAATAATGAGGGGTTAGACTCAGAGTTTTATCCTAAAATGTAAACTAGAAATTAAACCTGGTCTTCTTAAATAGGATATAGGAACTAAATACAAAGAGTTGCTCCAACCTAATATACTTTGAAGGCAGGGCTAGTCAGATTCAGGGCTTTGGTTTTGTCCAAACTCTAACAAAAAACATAAGAAATTTTAGACTGAAGATAACATGAAATGTACTACCTTCACAAAGAGATTAAAAGTAAAATGGGAAAAACAAATACAGCATTATTAACACTTTAATATAATGAAATTAATATTTCTTTCAATCTTTATCCAGTTAGGTAAAACTCAAGGATGAGATTTCAACACAACATATATTGGGCTGACAATGGAGCGTAAACATTTTCAAAACAAAAATCAAGTATGTTGGAATTGGACCCCAGTGTGAAGTGAAACAAAAGTTCACAAACACAGCTCCCTTCCAAGTCAGGCCGTAAACCAGGAACACATGGAGAGAAGAAAAGGCTGTTTGTATTGTTCCAGGAAACTGGACCAAGGATTATTCCACAATTGCATTAAGCAAACACAGTATAACATCTTACACAGTGAAAAGTGCAGAGACACCATAGGCCAAATGATAGACTGATCACAATACACTGATGTCCTGGAAGCCATTAATGCCTCAATTACTAGAGTTATATGCATTTTACATCAATACTGTTGTGTTCCATAGCAAAGAAGTGGGTAAATAGTATTCTGAGATATTTTCACTTCAAGTACAATTTTTTTTAATGTTCATTTTCAAGTTAAAGTCCCATCATGCATTTGTTGAAGATGTTCATGAGTTTATGAGTTGTACACAATAAGGCCTGAAACAAAGGTAAGAAACAGTCCTTAAAAACTGTTATTGAACTGATGGAACTGAGATGCACACTGTTGTTTCAAGGTGAATGTAAGTTACTCCACCAAGTAATTTTCATATTGCATGCACTACTTACACCTTTCCAAAATCACACTATTACTACCCTTACTGGTAAAAAACAAAAACAAAAACAAACAAACAAACAAACAAAAAACCAAAAAACCCCCAAACCCTCAGGAAATGCCTTTCCATGAATTTTCAAGTCAACAGAAACTGCTGGGCAAAATGTCACCAAGACCCTGATGAGAGACGCTGAGGAGAAATTGTTTCTGCTTTCATCACTGCAAAATTCTTCCTTGGTGACTATAACAGAAGACTGAAGTCAATTATGCAAATCCCAAGCAGTTTGGCCTGGGTATGCCCAGGACAAGGTCTGCTACCACCCCTTTACAGACCTAACTGCCTCCAGGCTGCAGCAGAGAGAGGAAGAAGTGCTGTACTACTACAGTTGTGCCAATTAAAGTGAATCAAGTCTCTTGAACAGATACAGCTTCATCTAGAGCTCCAGTTGCTTTCAGAGTCCCACCATGAAGACAAACTTGCTGCACAGTACACACAACTTCCTTTTCTGTCTGTCTGTCTCACAGACACACTGTCCAGGTGATTAAGCTCTCTACCATCCAAAAAGGATATGGAAAGTGGTCCACCTATAGGTTAATGGTTCTGCATCTACCTTACTTGAGAAAGCTATGCAGCCATCCTAAATTAACATAATACCTTTGTTTTGCATGGGATCGATTGACTTGCATCAGCTGAATTTCCAGTTCTCTAACGAAAGAAGAAAAGGTTTATTTCCAAAAGTGCTAAGGACAAAGCCCCCAGCATCCCTCACAGCCAGGACACACTCCTTGTGCTGTTCATCTGGGCCCAGATTTGGGAGGTTTAAGATTCAGAATAAATTCTCACACTAGAAAGCTTTTGTCTTATCTTCTGTACCGCTTGTCTCTCTTTGGTTCTGCTAGTATGAAATAAAGAACATCACTGGCTGCCTCCCAAAAGGGTCTCAGACTTCCCAGCAGGAAGGACGGTGACTGAGATGAGAGGGCCCCCTTTACAGGGAGGGCAAAGATGGGGAAAACGGGGGATGGGATCTTAAAAGAATGGACAGGGATGGTAGGGACCACCCAGGAGATAAAGAAAACATGGGTTGAGGGGAAAGCTGGGGAAGCTCCTGAGCATGTACAGTAGCTAATTGGTAAATTTTAAGCACTTAGCCTTTTAAATCTCTTTTTCCCCCCCTTTCCTTTACACACACACAGAGCAAAGGCATAGTTCACATTCAGAAGTAACAGCTTGCAAAGACATTTGAAACTGAAGCAGATTTTTAAATTTAGCACAGCTTTCTCAGTGTTTTCTAATCCTAGCTCAAACTTTGGACTTTGTTAAAATTTGTTACAAACAAGAATGTTAAGAAGTTCCCAGACTTTGATGGGCTTTGCTAAATTTAAACCTATAGTGAAATTTTTATAGGAAATTACAGACCAAAAACAATATAGCCATAAGGAAAGACCACAGCAGAGCTTCTTGTAGCTTCTCTCTTGTAAAGCTCTGCAGGATGGTTGCCACAACACTTAGCTCCCAGTGCAAGGCCTACATTTCTCTCCTCTGGTGCTCTCTGGTCCAGGCTTTCCCATACACAGTAATGCATTCCCTAATGTGACTTTATAGCAGCCCCCCAGAGGAGAGGGGAGCTGGAGCACCAGGGCCAGGCTTGGCTGCCTGAAAGCCAACTATTGTTCCAGAAGCAAGCAGCCCCACCAGGCACACTGACTCCCTGTCTCCAAAGGGAATGCATGCACAGGGCTTCTCTCCACCTCCCAATATGCTGGGGCACAGAAACACTGTAATTCTGTGTTAATTGGGTAAACTCCATACTTTAATTAAAATGGAACTCCAGACTTTGCCTGTTGTCCCTCCAGTTAGGTTGTACTACTGCTTAGCTAAATCAAATCTACCCTGGTGGTGGTTCTTCCCTTTCCTTCACTGCACAAGTCCTTCACAGGAAATCTCCTCTCTTTTTGCTCTGCTGGCATACTGTCAAGGCTCACTCTACCCATGGGTCCAGGGGCTCCATTTCAATCCAGACCCAGGTACCCAAATCTTGCCTGAGTTGTGCTGTAGGCATACCTTGGCCCCATTCTGTTCCCTGATGTACTGGATCATTCACTGTTTCTCCTGGGTTGTCTCTGGTCCCTTCTGTTGCTCCTGACTGGCACTGTGGATGGAGTCTGAACCTGATTCATCACCTTGCCTCACATGGAGTTGTTGATGGGACCTTGTTAGGCACATCCAGCTCTGCCCATCAAGCTCAGATGCTGCAGGACCGCCCTGGCTGATGAGGGCACTGCCTGTGCTGGGTTCCCCATCAGTGCACAGCCTGGTGCCCTCATGGTGAAGCCCATTTCCTGATGCTCCCTGTTGCTAACAACCACCGCAATTTGACAGCGACCTTCTCCTCAGCAAAGCCACCAAATCAGACTCCTGGCTTATTTACTTATAGCACGTGCAACTAGTGGCAATAGCAGTGAGCTCCATGAAGGGTCTGCCATCTAAAACTGGTATGGTGAACACAATCTGGGAGCATGGAAGAGACTAAAATTAAAAAGGAGCTGCTGTTAGAAGAAGTAGGGGGTGAGAAGGACAATGTAGGTGAAGTCTGATAAGCAAATGGACAGCATCTTAAAATCAAGACTGAGGAAAACATAAAGAGGCTGCACCAAAGACTTTGGGAAATGAGCAGGGAGATTGAAGGTGGCTACAAAAATGTTGAGAGCTCCTTTAGAGGCAGGACCATGCATGAGGCAACATAGCATAAGCTGTCCTTTGGTGACCTGTGGAGGAGTGTGTACCCAACCAGCACTGCAAGTCTCTGTGAGGCACAATGACTCAGGAGAGAAAGTATTGAGTTCAGAAGGTTTTTCCTCACTGCACAGGAGGAGTGAATGCTGAAGAGCAAACCCTGTTACTCACTAGCCATCTGACATATGTGTTACAGTCAAGGCTTATGATGGTTCTGCTTTGCTAAGGGGGCACAAACATGTATCTACCATATGCAAAAAGGACAAGACATAGAGTCAGCAGCACTGTGAAGCCTGACAGCAAACTTCCCTCGAACCCTGGCTTTCATCAGACCTTCTTGGGGCCATAACAAAGAACTGTTATACTCTTGGCTCACATTTTGCAGAAATAAAACCTTAATCTATGCCTCTTGTCCAGCTCTTTATCTCCCACTTTTCTGTCTGTTTTGCGAGATGACACTCACTTAATCTGGGCAGAGGAGAGACTAGAAAGGATGACATATGCCTGAGAAGATATATAAGTAAAGGAATACACAAATCTATCACACACATGCATAGGAACATTCCATGCCTAGGAATATCGAGGGCATCAAAACTGACTGCTACATAAATAGTGGTTCACTACATCAGACTGAAGAGCACAGGGCAAGCACTGCTCGGCAGATCTCTCCTGCCATCCCATAACCCCTCATTTAGGTCTATGAAAATTCAATGCTGCATCTTATCAGAGCACATGTGTGTACTCATTATTTCCACATAACAAATTCAAAGAAACTGAAACCAATTATGAAATCAAATGTTGGACTAATATTATTCAGGAAATCATTTAATTCAATACAATAAGGTACTATTATTCTATTTTTTCCCCCCAGGAAACTGTATTTCTATGCCTGCAAGAGAGAGTGAACGTATATATTGTGTCCCATAACTGAGTTGTAACACTCTTTGAGTATCTGTCTTTTTAAAAAGGGGTCATTCCATGCACACTGTTCAATTAAATCAATGTACCTCTGGAACCAAAGTTGGAGTTTTACAAAGGCCATAATGCAAGCAGCATGTAATTTAAGTGTATTTTACATATTTATATTAAAATACACTGAATTTAGAAACATGCACATTTCCATATCTGTCCCTATCAGAGCTTCAGGAATCTTCGGCTAAACTATTTTAGTCAAGATGACTTTCAGGAATTTAATGTAAAACAGGCACCACGCAAGCTCAGTGACTGGGCATACCACATATATATATATTTTTGACCATAAAAAGTGCAAAAGTTCACTCACTGTGTTAGTTTTATCCCACTCCTGATTAATGTTGAACATTTTAACAATTATGTTCTCTGAGGCTGTTAGCAATACACACATGCAGGCTTTGTATTTTTTCAGAGGTGCTCTAGCATAGAGCTTGTCTTGTTTTCTGCCAACACAGATGCTATAAAATCATTCTTGATTCAGTTTACTCCTTTCCTCCCCTCCCCTCCCTTCCCTTTTCCTCAGCCTTATCCTCCTCCATGTTCTTGGGTGGGCAGATTCATGGGGAGACTTGGTTTTTAGTATAGCCACAACCAGGCAGTTTGCTACTCTCCTGAAGCACATCTGGGCTTTATATCAGGCCTTTAATTAATCCTCAGTGAAAGCCAAGCTATGACATTTTGACTGGGCAGGCTCCAGTTTTGGACAGGTCTTGATTTATTGCGACTGAGTCTCAACCTACTTTGATTTATTTCAGCTTTGGGGAGGAGGGCAAGAAATGAACAGAAAAAGCACTGTTGGATGCAGAACATGTGATGCACGTGAAGGACCTCCAGAGTACTGTGGCCCAAACGACAAACAGCTCAGACAATTTACAATAAAAATGAAATAAAAATAAGTGATGAAAATGTTTCAGTGAAAGAAATCACTTAAAGCAACAACTACAACTTTCGAAATGAGCAAAAACAAATAATAAAAGAATTAGTGAACTAGGATCAAACTATTTGGCAGAAAGTGCCAACAAAGGAAGCTCATGCCTTATCTCTAAGTAAACAATAAATCCCTGGTCACTCATTAGTGTTAATCATGCCTCTCATCTGCATTCAGCTAAATACAGGGAGGCAGGACCAATGCTTTCCTGATGAGTTGCTTCCCAAGGAAAGGATGTTCTGCTATTGTCTGCCAGCTCGCCTTGGGTGGATGTCCTTTCGCAAGTCTCCCTCTCAAGCCACACCATACACGACATGCACTGTGCCAAGTCCTCTGGACAGTGAGAACAAAGACAACCAGAGCAAAACTGTTCATCTAAATAAAGCAACAAACATTACAGTAATAGTAGCTACTGAATAACCAATCCAGTCTGTTCAAGGTATAAATCTTTCTTGTTTCTATGGGTAGGCCTGGTCTCTTAGGTCTTTTTCATATTCTATTTTAGTGCAAATTCTGTTGGACAGATGACTTGGCAAGTTTATTCTAAATACTACTGTTGCTACTTTCAATTAAGTCCTGTTGCGTGTACACGTAAAGGAACTCAGTATCTTGAAAATTCTGATACAACCAAGTAATTTTACTGTTTTCCTTTAAGTGTTTTTGTTAAAAATTCAAATACAGTTATTTATCCCTCTCTTTTATTTTCTCTTCACCAACTGAAACTCAGTCTTTGTTATTGTGTTTTTCCCCCTCTTACTACAGGAACTAGAAGATTTATGGCTCTATCAAAAGGGAGGAAAGAATGAAGTTCTAGCAACTGAAAAGCAAAAAAAAATTCTAGTGTAAACAAACTGGCATTTTTTATTTGCTGACACCTATCAGGCTTTGGTGCCTAGTGAACTTCTAGCAGAAAGGATATTTTTGTTAGACTGGGCACCTGCTGCTATTAAAACTTCAGTAACACCTCAGATGCCATCTCAACAGTCTCCACACACAGCCTTGGAGAACAAATCTTTGCACTCCTGTTACTCCCTGTAACACAAGCCAGAAGGACCAGCAACACAAGAATGCACATGCAGTTTTGCTTCAAGGCATCTGCCAGTATTAGGAAGCAGAAGAGGACACAAGTTGGGTAGGAAAATATTATGTGGGTTGTCTTTAAAAAGACTACAACTGAATGATTGAAGACATTAGTAAAAAGACATCTATGTGTAAATTTTTGAGTTTCAGGCTGAAATCCGGGAGAAAGGTCCACTGTACTTCATTGATCAGATGCATGTGTAAGTCTGACTGCGCGTTTTGCCACCAAGTAGGTAAGTGATAGGACTCAAAGCTTAAGATCACTGTGTCTTCTGCTAATTAGAAGCAACTATAGGGTTGTTCACAATCTAATCTGTGTCACTGGTGACTAGTTTTATTATCTGTAAAAAAGATGCATTTATTTTAGCAGTTGTAGGCTGAGAGGCCTATTTGTGCTGGTGGTTACACAGGGAACCCACATTTGCTGTCTACTCCCCTAACCAAGTGGGCAGAATGAGCTGGCTTTTTGTGCCCAATACAAAATTACTAATTCTTAAGAAATACAAAATATTCATATGCCAGCAAATGCAATCCTACAGAGCCAGTGTCTTTTAGTTTCAGGTGTAGAAGTCTAATCAGCGTTAAGGATAATTCTCAAGTCAAACGTGTCTACTAACACATCCTTCTCTCATCTCTCTTCACTCTGCAAGAAAACAAATCATCAACATCTAATCCAAGTGCTTGCTCCTTTCTATGCCTGTTTTTGTTTTGTGACCTACTCAGGTTAGAGAATTTCAGTCTCCTTTCACAGACAGAATCAAGCACAGTGGCAGCCAGTGGCTCATTTTGGCCCAAGAGCAGGTGATGAGCATTCTGCTATAAACCAAGGTCTTAATCCCCATCTTGTATTGCTTGTAGTTCCCCCCCATAGGAGGATGCAGTGTTATCACCATGAGCTGTGGTCCTCCTGAGTATAAATTTACTTTTGTGTGCCAGACAGTGCTTTTTTAATTGCTGCAGAACTGGTTTTGGGTGGGATTCCAGATGCTAGCTTTCATCCTGAACACCCCTGTTTTGGTCTAGTTTACTGGCAGTTTTACTTTCAAGCTTTTATCTGCCCTTATGAAATAGAAAAGTTTGTGTGATATTTCCTTCCAAGAAAGTGCAATAACACTGTAAGTTCCAGCAGTACTTTCTATAAGCAACACAGCTGGAATTTGCAGTGGCCAGTTAGTAGAGTGTTTCACTTAAAGAGACTTTATATGAACCACTGTCCCAGTGAAAACCCGTATCTAGGCAAAAAGGATCAATTTAAGATACTACTAATAAAACTATCAGCTAAGTTAGGAGTCAATTATTTTACAAGCAACTCCAGAACGTAAACAACTCTTCAAGACATAGTTAAGATAGTGGTTTAGGAATTTAATTTCCCTCTGTCCCCTACTCCCCACCTCTGACTTGAAATATTTATGACATATTGTATATCAATGACCAGACTGCTACAAATCAGCACAACTAATTGCCTATCATCAGTATGCAACTGCATGATGCAATTTGTTCTCAAACCTCATATGAATAAATGAAGCCAAGGGACCTGAGTCTTGTTTCTCTTTACTGCATAGTGTATTTTAAAGATAACTGTCAAATGTGCATGATTCTGCTATTATTTAACACTACCTTCTGTAATCACTCCAAAATTGATGTGGTAACAACGATGATTCATTCACTTTTGATTTGGGTGGACTTTTTACTCAAACTTGTTCTTTTGCCAGCTATACTTTCACACATGTGCCTGTTGGTTTTACACTGCCTTTCTTTAGATGTGACCTTATGAACATCAGCAACAAAAAAGCCTTCTTTAAAGAAAGTCTAATTTACTTAATTACAAGGAGTGAGCAGTTGTGCACCAATTCCATCATCCTGTCAGACTTGAGACTGAAAACCGGCACTGAGCAGGCCAGGTGAAAACTCTTTATTATGCTTCCTGGTTTTATTGGTAATGTGTTAAATGTCATTTTAATGTCTCCTGAGGTCACTTTTAGAGCCAAATTGTGGTTGTCCCTATCACAGGTGTGCTGTGTAACTCTGGGCAGGCACAGAGCCTCTTTCTCTTCTGCTGGCTTCCACCTCCCTGTGCATAAATGTGTGAATGCACAATGAATGAAGTCAAGTCTCACCTAAGTCAATAATCATATTATTAGAAGAAGATTTCACTCGGAACCAGTTCCTGCAGTTGGTTTGCAGCATCCTTGGTCTTCAGGCTTCCCAAGGGAGCAATGAGGAAACTCACAGCCCTACAGCCCTCCTGGGGCTTGACCACTATACACATGTTCTTATTGCTATCTGGATCAAAAAGTGTGTTTTCTAAAATAGCACCCATATTTTTAAGATGCAACTAAAATGCTGTACATAATATAAAAGTGTTACTAAGTGGCTCAGACCGTAAGAACTTGCACAAACCACCAACCAACCCCAGTTCTAAATTGTTACCTGCTCTTCAAATACTTTAAAAATAAATAAATAAATAAATAAATAAATAAGTAAGTAAGTAAGTAAGTAAGTAAGTAAGTAAGTAAGTAAGTAAATGAATGAATGAATGAATGAATGAATGAATGAATGAATGAATGGTTCTCCTAGAGATAAGGCAACAGCCTGGAGAGGGTCTTTGGAAGGGAAGTTTCTTTGTGCTCCAACTTGGCATTCCGAGAAAGCAGAACACAGCAGGGCCCTGCTCTATGGTAGGTTCCTCCCTGCAAACCAGTATCATTTCTGTTACCAGCACTGTCAACTCAGAAAGACACATTCCAGTGGTGAATACCATGGTCATGGCATGTGAATCACTGGAAAACGTTCACAAGTTATTATGGGCTGAAATAAAACATCAGATAAACATAAACATGGAACATGCACACACAGGAGCAGTGGTGATTCCCCATCTGCAGCTTGAATACTACACAAATCCAAGCCTCCTCTGGGCACGGGGGTTCAAGAGCAAAGCTGTTGGCAACCAGATGATGGTGATATGAGGCCAGTGCCCACCAGCCACCAAATGCCTCTTGGGCTTTCCCTTGCTGGGAGATGGACTGATCTTGTAATCTGGCAGATGAACCATTTTAAACCAGCAGTGATTTTAGTCTGTATCCACCTTGGATATCTGTAATAATACTGGCAATAAAATGAAAAGGGTATACTTAAAATATTTTTCCCTTGTCAATTATTTCCCCTATAAAATGAATATGATGTATTAAAAACCTAATGCTTGTTGAATTTAAAACACCTCAGAGGAAGAGAGAAGTTCCCACCAGATTTGGAAAAGTAGTGTTGGTTTGGAAATAAATACAGCATAATAAATTAATGTTAAGGGGAAAATATGTCTATTGCATAAGAAATATACTGCATCAGCAACACAAAGCATTACTTTTTCTGGTAAAATAAAGCACAGTGCAGCAAGATCACATGATTTGTACCAACTTTTCATTATGTCAAAAGCAACATATGTGCCCAGTATTAGAACATTACCGCTGCCTTGATAAATTGTTACTGTGTAGAGGAACATCTCACTTGCTAGAGGTCAAGGCAGAAGTAGGAGTTAATGCTCTACTAATGTCATTTACTCCTCCTTAAAGAAATCTATAAAGTGCACTTGGAAGAAGGAACATTTCTTCTGATATTAAAAAAATAAAGATCAAACCCATTTACAGTTCAATCAGCTTCTAAAAAACACAAAGCTTGTTATTAAGAGCAAAGTTAAAGAGTAAGCAAGTGTGCTTGGACTGCATTCCATTATCAAAAAAAAAAATTCCAATTATTTGTCCTTGTAGAGAGGTAATGTTTCATATATATAGTTAGGGATCCCCTAATTTTCTTCCTCAAATCCAACAGAGAGATCCTTTTAATCTTACTGCAGAACAGAAAATTCGGATGCAGATATATGAGCCTACTCACTTAAGAAGCATCACTGAAACCTTTATTTCACTAGAAGAACTGAAATGGCCACCGAGGTTGCTAACAGCAGGAGTCGCCCAGAGCATCTGCAGGGTGTGTGAAGAAGGACAGCTGCTTGGCTCCCTTGCACCAGGCAGCCTTGACCCTCCCTCACAGAAGGAAGTGCTGGGAAGGTTTGAAGGAACCACCAGCTGGTTTGCACAGCCCATGTAAGCTGCAGGCACTGCATGGTGTCAGGGCCCCACTGTTTACTTCACTCTCCTCTTCAATCCAGGGCTGCGAGCAAATCCATCCCAGTCTCACTGACTGGGGACCTGGGCTAAGAAAACACCAATGTCACCTGCCTTGCAAATGTAATGCACCTCATGCTCCTGAGGAAAGACACAATTGCTTTTACTGCAGAAATCATGTGGATTTTGAGATAAAGGGAGAAAGGAGTCAAACACACAATAGCAATAAGCTTTCTACACATACTTAACCTGGTAACCAAGTCAACCATCCCTAGGGAAAGCTTAAAATCGGCCAAAGAAGGCCAACTGGAAAGTTCAGCTGCTCTATCTTTGGATCATTAATGTTAGTTGTTAGGTCAAGGCTTCATTCAAAAACACCTACAGCTAAAATTCAAGTATTTCTGCTACAACTAAAAGTGGCATATTAAGTGCACCCTGTGGGTTTGGGGAATGTTTCCCACTCAAACAAACAAAAAAATGGTATTTCTTTTCTGTACGCAGATCAGGAAAGAACAGTCACTCTGCTGATAACCAATCTTCTTAATAATGCATTGAATATTAACAGCTAGAGTACAATAAAAGTGAGCCATGACATTTTAATTTATCCTCTGAAACATTTCTTCTTTCAGTGGAATGGCCTGAAATCGTTGAAGGGCTAAAAGCTTTGGTTTGAGGAATGCACTGCCCATGATGTTTTACTGGCTTAATTTCAAATGAAAACAATTACTGTATAGTGAGGATGTTACCACACAGACATAACAACACCATTAACTATTTTTGACTTCCAGTGTAAATTGAACTATTATGGGGTTTTAAAAAGGTACTCATTAAATTTTAATGATCTGTTTTAAGGGATTTTTTCCCCTTATTAAAATTCAAACTAACTATGCTATAGAGCTTTCTCAGAATGTGGTACACTACTCTAAGCTTCAAATAAATCATAGATTAGTTAATAAAGAGAAACTATCTGGGTTATTACAGGTGGGGCTGGTAGCAGTACCTGTTATTAATGTTGCCTAACATTTACCAATAAAAGATGCTGCTTCTCCTTCTTTAAAATGTTGCCAAATACCAACTGACTGAATAGAAAATGTCTGAGTTCAAAGGTAGACACACTTGGTTGTTTTTGGTTTTCCACTCATGACAGGAAAAAGAGCAAAGAAATGAAGGGAAAATGTCAATTAAAGGGATTCAGCTGACCAAAGAATACATTTCATTTGTATTAGCTTCCCTGTAAACTTCAATATTTTTTTCCATGAATTAGGGGTTTCCTTGTTGTACAGTCATTCATCATGGCTAGGCTTTGTGAACCCAGATTTAGGTTGTTGTACAGTAAGTATTTGAAATTTTGCATGCAGAGCACTAGAGAATGTTTGAGGACATTTCCTTCAGATTTGCCTTGAACTTGCCCAATTCATAAATTTTATGTGGACTACAATGAAAAAAGAAGTTGAAATCATGACTTACACATGCTGAAGAGAGACTTGTGGAACCTTTGTTGTTAAATTTTGTGCGGATTCACCTTGTTGCGAACACACTCCATTCCATGATGGGACAGTGGTTTCACTCCGGGCACAGCTGCCACCCTGAGCAGGCTCTGGTGGGTTCACTCCCTGGGTCTAGGCAATCCCATCTCCCTCGTGAGATTCATCTCTTTCCCACAGTCTCATCTGAAGTTGCCCCAAGTTAAAATCACCACAAGACTGACTGGAAGGTGAAACAGACCTTTTTTTCATAAAGTCTGTCTTGTTTTCGCCCTGGTGTCATGTTGCCACCTGCTAATGAGTAAACACTGTCATGCATCATGAACTGACGTGGACTTCAGTGATGGTGTTTATATACTGCATTATGTAGTCTCTCTGCTAACATCTACATGTGTTCTACTGACCTGATAACAAATAAAAGTATAGCTCTTAAGCATGGACCCTGTCATAATTTTACTCAGGTTTTCACACATTGCCAGACAGAACAGAAAACTAAAATTATAGGAACACAGCATGGATTTACAGTTACTCATGCAAAGTGCCTTAATTTGTTATTCTCAAGAACACACTGCAAAAGCAGAATTTGTCAGGAGGACTCTTGTAGTTGTGTTATTGTATGGAAGAGATACTGCATTTAAGCTGCAATGGCAAAATAGGTCAGTATCAGAAATATGACAACAATACATAATTTATCAATCTGGAAACCTTATACTTGAAAGAAGCCTTAGTCTAACCTTTCCATCACTCCAATTGAATTGTAAGACCACCACTGTAACAAGACCACTTAGAAAACCACCAGGGTGGCCTTGATAATAATATACATATCATTGTTGAGGCACAGGAAACTAAACCAGATGGTTTTGCTGAGGAAAGCACTTTTTTTTTTTGCTTTGTAAAGCTTAAAAACACTAATAGGTCAAACATGAAAGTGGTGAAAAAGAAAGTTAAAGGAAGATCTATGTAAATAAGAAAAAAAATCTATTTACATATATGTTTCCCTCAAAGAAAATATGTCTGCAAGAAAATAAAAAGGAGAAAATGATGCTATAGTTCTGAAATAGATCAGGATATTTTTCTGAAAGGAAAAAGTCTGACAACAACACTTACAGTTGGACTTACAGTCCACCATTTCTGCTGGAAATCAATACCACATGATCTGTATTAGTACATATTGTAATTATACCCTTTTTATTTCTTCATTCTTATGTTTTAATTACCATTTCTGTCTATTGTAACAAACTACTTATGTACTTATACAATCTCTTATTATAAAATTTAAAGAGAAAACAACACATACACAAACCTCTCAAAATACATGAAATTGAAAATAATTTCCACAAAAATCATCCAGGCACAGAAACAATCCTTGGAGGTGGCCAGGGAACAACTGGACATGGCACTCAGTTCTCTGGTCTAGTTGACAAGGAGGTGATCGGTCACAAGTTGGACTTGATGATCTTGGAGGTCTTTTCCAACCTCAGAGATTCTGTGGTTCTGTGATACACAGGTTGTGTATGTGTGGGCATAAGCACATGAATAAAGTGTGTTCAAATTTTCTCTTTTATGCTGTGGTTATTTAGAATCATATTATTTACAGACTTCAGCATTTCAAAAACCATGAAGGACTTGGTTTGGGTTTGTTTTTCTTTCACGTAGACATCATCCTCATGAGTAAAATTAAGATGATAGTATGTTACTCTGTTGGGAATTGCAACTATTTCTTAGTCAAGAATTCTGATTTAAATTGCATGCACTGAAGAAAATGCATTATAACATCTTTTATTGTGCAGTCTTATTTATGAAAATGTAAGCCTTTATTTAGCATTAAAAAGGAAATCTTTTACTATCACAGTTATTCTAAAACATGTTTTCCCTTCATAAGGGAAGGTTTGCCTATATTTTCAAAATCTGAAAGAAGATGCTTGAGAATTATACCTAAATTTTGCTGGCACCAAATCATTCTCTAACAGAAAGAAAACACAATTATTTAAATTCCAACTTCTCTGCTTGTATGAGAAAATGGAGATGAAATGTACACTGAGCTTCACTATATGCTTATAATTTGTGACAGCTTATTTTGGTACTGCTCAGAAACAGCCTTGGTGAAAATGTTTGGTATTCAGTGCCAATCTAGTCCACTTAGTTTTTGACTAATATCAGCGAGTGAAAAAAGTTGTTTCTGAAACCAGAAGTCAAGTGGGGCCACAGGTGCCCTACTGACCCTAAGGAGCCTGATGGAGCCTACCTGGTCAGCAATAAAGAGAGATAAATTACAGCAGTGCCTCACAGGATCATATTTTGATTCTGCATGAGAGACATGCTGTGGAAACACCATTTTTGTGGCCAGTGGTGCCATCTACCACCTCATATCAAGACTTGAGCTCCTTTGTAGAGTTGGACTATTTCAGCTGAGGTGCAATATGCATAAATAAGTTACTAAAGAAATGGTAGCATGAATTGTCCTTCAAAATCCACTTATCTATGTCTTTTTGCTATAAACTCAACCAGAGGGAAGACAATCTTTACTTCTGGAACCTGCTCTTCCAGCACTCTTGCTGTGTCATGAGGAAGTGGCTGTATGGGAGTGCCAGTGCCTGGGGGTCAGTGCTGGGTGAACTTCACAGCATCTTTCATTTCAGACCAGTTGAGACCATGCTTGGCCAGTTAGGCTGGCTGTATTGTATCCTGAGAACTGGATCATTATTTGCATGGATGATGGAACATATTACAATGGACAAATGCCACTTCCTTTACCCTGGACACATACTATCTCCATAAGTCCAAAGTATTTACATGAGGAAAAGAGTAACTGTGCTCTTAGCAAAAGCATACTTACTTTAAGAAGATGTTGCTTTCTAAACAGTCTCATCCTTTCAGCATGAGACTTACTTCTACATTAAAGATTTTTAAACTAGAATCTAATTGTCTAATTGCCTTTAATAGACATGCTTCTAGGAAAGATACTGCTTCAGCAAGTACCTGTCAAGTAGCAGTTCCAAAGGAGCACAGTCTTTCAAACTTTTCTCCTACAGGTTCATACAGGCCCTGCTGTTCTCAAAATTACTTCACCTAGATAGAAGCAATAACCAGTTCAGTGGATAGTCACATCAATTGAAGCAGAATTGATTTAATTTGAAGGTCAGTTTGGCTTAATAGAGCCATTAGTTACCCCAGCTCAGGCAAGCTGATGGGTAGAAAATATTCTCATTCGGAAATACACAAAATACACTTTACCTAGATGGCTATACCCTCATACCAAAACAAGTCCATCACTGAGGGTTTGAAATGATGTCTTAACTTTCATTAGTGTTATTGACTTCAAACATAAAAACTAAGCAGTAAGAAAGGAAGAACTTTTTCCACTTTACTCTGCAAGAAAAGGGTAATTCCCATTTAGAAACATGCCTTAAATTCATGTGCCAATCTCATAACTACAGGAGGCATTGATAGTTACACAGACAGATACAACTGACTTTCTTTTTAGAACCAACAGTCCTTAACAAAGACTCCCATCAGCAAGAATTCAGCTGAGATTAGAGGATTAATCATAAAAAACTTCAAATCTTAGCAGACTAATGTAAAATGTATATCAAAAGTCAGCACATCCTTAACTACTAGAAAACAACAAAACAGAACTAGAAATGCCTTTGTCAACAGTCTTGCTGGCTCACTCCTTTTCTTATGCACAAGAGTAAAGTAAAAATTTAAATAATTCTGTCTGGCAAGAGTTTTTATATTTAAACATACACACAAACATACAAGAAGGGATTTCCCACAATAGAAATGGTAGCAGTTGTTTCCAAGAGTCAGTTTCTGCCTATTAGAGTGGGAATATTAAAATCATGAATAAAAGGCCAGGTGATACTGACTAGAGATTTAAATACAGATTAGATTTTTAATGTCCATTTCAACAGGCACAAAATGTTTTAAGACAATAAAAATGGCTGTGAATTTTCTTGTGCATTTTAGTAAATATGAGTAAAATATGAACCAGCACCAGGACCAACAGAAAAAAAAAAGAGTAAGATGGAAAGTCTCTCTATAAGCAGTTTCTTAATATGCTTGGTTGGCCAGTAAAATAACTTACTATATATTACTTCCTAATAAACTGTTCTCTTTTGCTTTGATTGCTTTCTTTTACATTATTTAAATATAAATTAATGGAAGCTGATTCCCATAGATTCAGAATATCAAATGCCCTTTGACTTCACCATGAATGTAGGCATATACTTAATTTTAAACATTTGACTAGACATGTAATTAATTGAATTGGAGCCAATTATGATGCAGTTATGAGTTCTCTGTAATTATTGCTTGAAATATTGCTGGATTTCTATTGAAGGCAAGAGAAAATATTTCTGATCTGTATGAATACCTAAAGACTATTAAAACTGTTACCTTTGACTTGTTCTATTAGTTTTTAAAGATATATATTGATTGGCTTTTCCACAGCATTTATCAGTGCAGTGTTTCTCCTGTTTGGACAACAGTGAGGTGTGGGCAGAGCATCTGCAGAAGGCAACCTGATCATCAGTGGGTGAGAAAGAGGAAACTGAAGGCAAGGAAGAAAAAGCTTCACCTATTGAACTGTAATATGAACTTGCTCTTTTTCCAGAGCCGCTTTCCAACATGACTATGTTTTATTTGTTGGCCTTCCCTTTACATCTTTACGTGTGTCTATGATGTCCCCAAGAGCAATACTTTAAGGTTCCAGTTGCAGGTATACTTTCATGATTTCATTTACAGTATTTAGCAAGTAGGAATTTTAAAAAGCAACCAACTAGTGATGGATTTACTCCTGGAAAAGCTGGCAGCCCACGGCTTGCACAGGTGCACTCTTCACTGGGTTAAGAACCGATTGGATGGCCAGGCCCAGAGAGTGGTGATGAATGGTGCTGGACCCAGTTGATATCCTGTAACTAGTGATGTGCCCCAAGGATGAATGTTGCACCCAGTTCTGTTTCACATCTTTATTGATGATCTGGATGAGGGGATTGAGTCCACCATTAGCAAAGTCATGGATGACACCAGCTGAGTTGGAGTGTCACTCTCTTGGAGTGTGTTTTATATGTGGCATAGAAATGAATCATACTCTTAAGGCTTGCTACCGAACTAATAACGGAAAATACCTAGCAGACGGTCTGCAACAAATAAAGGGTATGTTACCCTCACAAAGCAAAATAGTATGCAGAAATTCATATGTCAATAGCACTTTTTCCTCTTCCAACTCAGTAGCATTGATCCTCATCTCTAATACCATCTCCTGAAACTTGTGCTAGATCACAGCAAAGTAAAAATGGAGAAAGTGGATGCAAGAGGCAGCAGCAATTTCTGGCAATATGATAAGAATTACTAATGTAATTTTAGGTTAAAATTGATAATCCCACATCAAAAATTTTCAATACCTACTTATTTCTATTCTGTTCTCCTCAAACATTGAATGGAATCTTTCCTTTCCAGTGAGTTGGACTTCTCAGTTTTCATTCACCAGCACAATGCTGTTGTACCCTGTTCATGCAGGGGACAGTTCAAGTCCCAGATCAAAAGGCTAATCAAGTACTTGAACCTCGAACTTCTGAATCATCTGTTACTAAAGCTAACCTCAACCCATCTCTTGGTGGGCTCCAGTGCAGGCACACTCTTACATGTTTTACTGTATACAAAAGAGTTTGCCCAAAATCACAGTGGGCTTTTTAAAGACCAGACGTTCCAAGTCTGTCCACAAACTCAGTGGGAGTTTGCTTGTCAACTTTCACAAGATCAGGAATTGTCCCATAATATTTTATAAAACAACAAAAAGGAATGTATTTATGGTTTTATTATTATCCCTAATAAGGAAAGAAGAGGAAAGAAAACACAGTACATGGTCTATATGCACATGTGTTACTTGTATTAATATCAATGGGATTTAAAACTACATATGGAGAGGATAAGATATATCCCTATGTGTTCAGCCATATGCTTAAGGAAGCTCCCCAAATGCTTGTAAATATGATCGTGCTTTCTAACATACTATGTATTTATTTGAGCAATGTTAAATCTCTAAACCCTACTTTCCAGTCCATTAAAGCCTCAAATAATTGTTTATTTCCAGTTTAAAGTTACTCTACTTTTTAGCCATTAGAAGGCTGCCTGTAACCACATTTCCACAATACTCAGGGAATTAGAGAATTGATAATAACTCTCCCATTATCCGAAGGGGTACCTCTCTGGGACGAGAAATACTCAAGATGAACTATATTTTAGTGAGGAATTTGTTCCAGAAGATTTTGGGACAGGCCCAAAATGTGTAGCTGAAAGGCCTGGAATGCTACTTGCACAAAAAACATGTGTTCGTGCCATAGACCTCAGACAACTACATTCCTCCTGGAGGCCAAAGGCCTTGAAAGCTAGTCATTCTTCTGAATAGACTTGTTCTCATTTCCTTTCTGATTTTAAAGATTGGAATGATAGCCCCAACAGGCTGAGGGAGCTGGGCCTGTTCAGCCTCAAGAAGAGATGACTGAGAGGGCATGTATGTGATCAATGTCTGTAAGTATCTGATGGGAGAGTGTCAAGAGGTTGGGCACAGGCTCTTCTCTGTGGTGCCAAGTAACAGGACAAGACACAAAGAGGAGAAACAGATGTACAGAATTTCCATGTGAATATGAGGAAGAACTTCTTTACTACGTGGGTGACCACACACTGGAACAGATTGCTGAGAGAGATTGTGATGTCTTTCTCACTGGAGATATTCAAGAACTGTCTAGACAAAATCCTATGCCATGTGCTCTGGGGGAATCCTGCTCGAGCAGGAAGGTTGGACCAGATGACCCACTGTGGTCCCTTCCAACCTGACCTGCTCTGTGATACTGTGAACACAGGTCAAGGGTCTGACCCAAAAGGCACAAGAGGGTTATTCTGGATTTCCTTTATGGAGAAGACATCAGGATTCATCCCATGATTTATAACCTACTACAAGTTGTTTTGGAATGAGATATCTGAAGTCTTTATGAAATATCCAATGCCTGTTAGCAAATTATATTCATTATGTTCATGCAACTGATAATTTTATTTGACTTACCTTTGCTTCCTGTCAGCTGAGACTTGGTAATTGATTGTATGAACACTCTTGATCATAGTTTTATGCATTAATAATACGACAGGTCTGATACTAGTTAAACTGCTTCAAGAGCAACAAATACAAAACAATAGTTTTGGAGGCACAGTCATGACACCCATGGTGCCCTCAGCATCTCACATGCAAATACTTCACAGAAACAAAGCCAACTAAATTTATAGTTGGCTGCCAAAAAGAACCTTCTCCTCTTACTTTGATGTAACCCTTTTGATGTCAAGGTGATATGGTGGTTTACTTTTTTTACAGTCATCCAGAACACAAGTTTATATTGAGGCATTACGATTTTGTTTTCGTAGTGTTTCTTTTTGACTGTAAGCAAGATTTGAGAGCTCAGCTTTCATTTTACCTTTAAAATCTAAACTTATGATAAAATTCAGACTCTTTCCTACTGTGATACTTCTTATTTTGTAATATAGAAAAACAAAACAAACAGTCATCATCTTTTTAAACTACATCAATGAATGGTGAAGTAAAATCCGGTTTCCCAGCAAGGAATTATTAAAAGACAGAAATAGTCCAGTGACCACAGGAAATCTTTAAGCACCAAAATGGGGACAAAAATCTCCTGGGGAAAGGACAATATTTCCTACATGGTCATTCATGTCTCCTTGTAATACAATACAGGGGTATTGTTTGTTTGTTTGCTTAAGTAGATGGGTAGAATAAAATTAGAAACAAACCCTGACTACAAAAACATTTCAAAAACTAAATGCAGGCTCTCGTATTCCAATACGTGCTATCACAACTATGTTGTGATGCTTCTTTCTAATGTATAACCAGAGAGACCTTTGATCATTAATAAATACATAATTCTTGCCTTATTAAATAAAGGTCACCAACCTCCAGTAGGATGTCATACCGTATCTTGCTGCAGTCCTAATAGTGGTTATAGAATTTGTCAAAAGAATAGAAGAAATACTCTAAAATAGATCTACATTATAGTCATACCCCTTCCCCAGGAATTCAGGCAAGGAATGTAAACCCAAAGATTTATTTTTCTGTTCAGGTCATGCCTGGGGTAGACTGCTGTGTTACTAAATTCCCTAAGCTGAAGTCAAGAGTAATACAAAGTTAACAGATCTCAATAGGCAAAAAAAATCTTGAGATAGCCCTCTGTGGACCATGACCCGAAGTTACAGCAATAAGCATTATCCTCACCATGAAGATGATTCAGAAAAAGGCCCACAGCTTACCTCAACGTAGTCCCTGGCATGGCCCCAGTCTCTCTTAGCATCCAGATTGCCCAGGCTGAAACAGTCCAGCTGTCCAAGGTGAATCTTTGCTACCGATCGGCTAATTTTTCGAGTGACAAAGTTGGCCCCTGGAATAGAAATAAAAGGTAGTATCAGCATAGTCACAGTGGCAGATAACTGGCCACAAGAACCACCTTATATAGCTCAGCACATGGTACTTTCAGTCTTCATTCACTCCCCTTACATCACCTAGACCCTGCCACCTTTTATCATTTGAGCAGGCTAAGAAGCTTCCAATGCAAGTGTCACATTAACTGCACTTTCACAGCAAACATCTTTCTTTGTGGGACTTCTTAAGCATTCCTAATTTGCTGCCTCAGTATTCACTCCAGGCATAAAGCCAAAGAAAATCATTTGGAATGTCAGTTCTTAAACACAAAATGCAAAAGGTTACATAAAGAAGACAGACATCTAAGACCACCCTCAGGTTTTTTGTTGCCATTTCTGTTTTCCTTTTATTTTTTTTTAAAGCAATGCATATATCTAAATAATTTTGCTCATTAATTTAAAAAAAAGGAGACTATGCAAATAGTACACATTCTCCAAAGGACTGTAATGGTTAAATGCATTTCCGTTTTCTAGTTTTTTAGGATTCTTTGTCCACCAGGTTCAGTTAGGTCATGATATTGTGATTTCAACTTTCTGAGGTGAAGACTGTACATTATTTTATCATATTTCAGTATTGTGTTCACTGTACTACTCTGGAAAAGTTGTGTACCCATTTCTGCTCCTGGTAGAGTTGCTTCAAATAATATTTGTTGTTACTTAATTTTGTATCTTGATTTTTAGATTATGATGGCTATGTTTCTAAAAGGTGGTCACAGTCTCCTCAAAAGCAGAGGGATTTGATTTTAGACCATGAGTTTAGGCTAAATAAGCCCAATGGCATTTGCACACTAATAAGCCACAAAAATTAAAATTACATGCCTTTTTAATAGCTAGAGAAAATATGATTAAGTGGTGACAGATGATACTTCATCCAAATGAAAAACAGGAAAGGTAGTGAAAATGGCTGCACCTGTGAAATGCTCTTAGCAAATTTCAAAAGTCCTAAGTAGTGCATAGATGTAGGTTTTTTTCATTATGGAACTCTGCTTTTGAGATATGCATCTCAGTATATTCTGTTTCCTATCAAACAAATGGTAGCCTGCTGCAATGTTATTAAATAATGCGAAGTGCCTTTTTCAGACTACTAATTTTTCCTTAATGTGAAGAGCACTATGCTACCTTTTAGTGTCATTTGAGTCTGCCAAAAGTAAAAAACAAAAGAGCACAACTCTAAGAACCATGTGGAATGAAGCACTTCAATAATTCATACCCCAAAACAGCATTTGGAGAGTATTTTAACTTTCCACTACTGCTGAACTAATTAGAATTGTGGTTATTAGCCATTTAGGATATATCATCAGTTTGTGCCTGTTTTTTAAAGGTTCAAAATCATATAATTTCCATATCCCCTGAAAATTCGTTCACATATAAAGGAGTCGTCCTAAATAGCATAATTTGTGAACTCTCAGGAACAAAATATACTCCAGAGTCTTTTTTAAAGCAAAGTTTCTCAAAAATTCAACAGGACCAACACTGACCAGCTCCACTACTGCAACTTCTGAAAGCAAAGCACTGTGGTTCTCCTGTTCCTGGCTCGACAGGCTTGAACCAGGAGTGGAAGTCTGGCTTAACAGAAACCAGGGACGGTCTCTTTGGATAGTCAAACTGGCACCTCGCCAAAGATTGTTTCCACTTTTTGCCTTATCAAAGTACTCTGAGACCTTCATACAGATTATTGCTAATTAATTAGAAACAGATGCAAACTATTACAAAAACTTATTAGGGTTAGCTCTGAACCTTCCTAACCTACTGCACTGAAATAATTTCAGTTGGCATTATTATTCAGCCACTAACAATTGAAGGAACAGCTTTTCTTTTTTCTAGGATAAAGTATATGGCTTTATGTTCCAGACTGCAAATGAGTAATAAGCAATCCTGAATACTTTCAACACTACATTCCCATTCACAGCAAAAGCAATGAGAGCTCTAGTCACCATCTGCATTAAAGAAAGTCTTACTGTCAACCTACATGACTAATGAATGTCAACTTCCATTTTGGAGCAACCACTTCCTCAGCATGAAAAAAAAAAGAGTATTAGTTTGTGTGTGAGAGAGAACTTTTATGCTATCAAGTTAACTTTAAATATATGAAAGATACGGCACCAGAAAAAGCTGATTTGTCTAGCACAACGCAGCAAATGCAAGTAACTGCTGTCTTCTCCCAGAGCCACTGTTAACTGGAGAGAAATGATCTTCAAGATATTCTCCAAGCAAAATCAGAATATTCCTCAAACCACTGAAGTGAAGAACTAGAGAGCACCACAATGACAAATGAAAACCATTATTTTCCAGAAATATTGCAGTAAGGATTCCCTTTGGAAGTGCCTCAGCATTAAAGCTGTGGAAGAAAACTACTACAGAATGCTACTGCTCATCCTGAGAAATGTGATTAGAATTTTTTTTTCATGCACCCAAGGACTGAATGGCACATTTCAGAAGCATTTAAATGATATGGTTCTTAAATAATGTTTAAATACTGATTCTTTTCAAACACAGTATGTTAAAATACCCCATTACACTATATGTTTGATCCCATGCCATTAAATGCACATCACAACTGGAATTTAAGCTGGTGCCCGCTGGAGTCATACAGAATAGTTAAGGCTATGTCAGCATTTCCATTAAAAAGCCCTGTCCTAGGGGTTTGCAATCGGGCTATAAAATCTTGCTTTGGCCTGAAATTTGGCAGACGTAATGTCTCTTTCCTCAGGATTGATTCTATCTAAAAGGTCTGGGCGGAGTGCTACAGACATCTTTGAATAACTGAATACAAAGTGCCTTTTGAGGCACAGAAATGGTTAGCTTAGCTTCCTCCTTCCTCAGGAGGTAGTGAGGACTTGTTAATGTTGAACGTACAAGAACATTTTTCTCCACAGAATGGCCAGTCAGTGCCAGAAAGAGTATTCCCAAAGCATGTTAATCACTTCACCCTTTATGTCGATTTTCATCTGACCGAGATGATGCAGCAGCCACCGATTATCACAGCTGAATAAGGCCTAATTTATTATGATACTAACCTTACTAATTCACCTGGCATTGAGTTGGCAACAAAAACTAATTTAGATTTGCGGGGAAGAGAGGTGTCAGATTCGCACATTTGTCTCCTGGTTTTACACTGCTTCCTCAGTTCAGAGAAGTTTTGTGAAACGCATCTCACTGCTCACACCTAGTATGAATGAACATGGAGTGTTCAAAACTCTATTATTCAGTTGAAATATTTTGACCTTTTTTGAACACTTTTTCAAAATGTGTGAGGGCAGCATTGGTCTGGTAGCTCACAATCCTACAGTAACCAAGAGGAGAGTCGTTTGGGGGCCAAACATGCTGGGCTAACCACCTTGAATAGTTATCTGTGCAGCGAATACATCCGAGCCAGGATGAGTCATGGTATGTGCTGGTTTGCATTGCTATGGGCAGCACTGGAATTCTGCAAGGCAGCAGAACAGATGTGCCCAGATGTAGCAAAGGATGCTTTGGTGTGTCCCTACATTTCAGCACTTCCAAACAGCCTAGTAAAGCAGTGTCTGATGACAACTTTTTACATTGTAAAAAAGGCCTTAAACATGAGTTTTCATAATATTAACAGCTCTTTCAGGAACCCCGGGCATTAGCTTAGATTTGTTTTCAAAACCCAAGCCCTCCCTTTGAGATCATTAGCATTGCAATAACAACAATAAGGTCTGATTTACAAACCCGATTTTTCCTAGACAGGATTTAAAGCAAGGATTCCTCATCAGGCAGACCTGATCTGTAAAACGTATAACTTGTCAGCAAACCACTACAGGAACAATACTACAATAAAAACGAATAGCAAAGGTATAATGCAATAGCTTTGGCTCTCCAGCCCAGGCCTGTTGCCTGTTGCGCTGCCTGGCTCAGGATGGGAAACAGCTCATCACTTTGAGAATGATGCTGCCTATATCTGGCAAAGATGCTGTCTGGAAAGCTGCACACATCTCTCATTAACACACATTTAGAGCTATTGCTTTAGGAGTCATGGTCGCAATGCACCTACAGTTCCAAAGCTGGATGCCCCAAGATTAAAAAAAAAAATCCTGATCTCTACATCAGTCCCCCATTTCTTCTATCACCACTGGAGTTTCACACTTTGTGTATGATCAGGCTGTTTGAAGTAGGTCTTTTTCTCTGTCATCTGTCATTAAGCAGCGGCAGGCAAATGGATGAAGAAGCTTTTAGAGCCACTACTGCAGTATGTGTTTCTTTTTGAGAGCCCTCATTTTTGAGCCTCTCAAGACTACATACAAAACCCAGCTGATGACAAAACAGAGGTCTTAGGAAGACTGTTATTCCTGTAAAACACTAGTTGTTTCAGGCATAAGAAAATCCATTATTAATCTGATTAATATCACAGAAAAACAATCAATCTGACAGAATATAGTAGCAGTACTTATCTATCAACTGAGATGCAGTCCTATCAATTTGCCATAACACCTTTCTCTTCGTTTTACAGAAAATATGATAAAAAGGTTTCTGTCTTTAAAGATGCTGACACAAGAAAAAGGTTGTAGTGTTTTTTGTTTCCCTCCGAGCTTCTACAGTTCTGGCATAGATTCTAGAGGAAACCTGACATGTTCAAACACATTGTGTACCCAGCACTTCTACTAAACCAAAGGAACGTGTTTTTTTTTTTAACATATATGTGTTGTAAATGGTGCATTTAATGAGATCATTAAAATGTTTTGATTGCCTGAAAATCCACACTGCTCATAATTTCCGTCCCATGAGAACCTTTTCCATTTTTTTGTAACAAGATGAAATTAAAAAACAAAGCAACACCCAGATTTTCTAAGAAGTCCAGTCTCCTTTAGCTCATACTGATGAAAACAAATAACAATTATTCCAAAGCTAATGGTTTCATGCCACTGTAAAACAGATGAAAAATTAAGTTACAGATCTTTAAACTGACCTTCCATATTTTGGTTGTTAAACAGAATTTAAACTGTGTCTTGATCAAAACAACTGATACAGTACTGCATTTTTGTAATAGTAGATCAGCTACGTAGTATATGTTAAACACTCACACATTTAAATTGTGAATCCATTCTCAATCTAAAATAAGAAATTGTTCTTCTCACAACAACAATTATACAAACTAGAAACATCACTTTTGGGAAACAAAGGCTGTTAAAAGTGATTTTTTTCCCCCCTTCTGCTCTTCATAATATCTTGCAAATTTTGTATAGCAAGTACAGTTGCCTTCGGATAAGCTTGCCATAAAGTCTCCAAACAGATTTCTGCAAAATGAAACATATATAAAATAAGGGTGATATGATTCATAAGCAACTCCTTATAAAGTCATGCATTGCATGGGAAACATCTCCCTACCAGAGCAACAAATCATTTTATTTCCTGAAACATGAGATATAGTGCTTTAATCCTCATATTTTAATCCTGTATAGCATAATTGGAAATACTTTGCTTCATCATAATATGTTCAATCTTTTTCTCCAGTATTTAAAATTGTAATAGTAGCTTATGGTGGCAGTTTTCTCAGATTTTTAATATATTTGTAATGCTTTTCAAACATTTTCAGTTTACAAACCACGAACTATTTTCCAACGGACATGTGAGATCTCGAAATAGGAAAGACAAAATTACTGACAAGTTTTTTTAAAGGTTATTCTTCATCAACCCCCTGGGAAATAATCACATAACAACCAAATCCACAGATTTCATGTTGAAAGCAACGGTCCAATAGCATGAAGATAAAATTGGGCCTCCTTATCAAGTGACCCTCATTTGGTACTACTTTGAAATGTGCAATTTAGATAAAATGACGTGGTAGTAATTGCTTTAAATATTGCTAACAAAGATATCAATCAGAATATCAACTGAATTATTTCATTTTGCAATATATTGATACACATTTTGACCTTTCTAATGTCAAAATGTCCTAATTCTGCTTGGCTCCATTTCCCCTTCGCACATCACTTTTCAGTGGAAATGTGGTATCAATTCCTTGGGTGCCCATTCCTTGGGTAACGAAAAATGTACTACTACTTATATTTTAAAAATAAGGTGGTTAGGGCAGAAAGGTAAAGATGTGCAGAGGTAAAAACCATCAGCAGGAGAGGGCAGCACACTGGAGGGGGCTGATGCTCTTCAACTCAAGAGCACCTCTGCCCCTGCCATCCACTTGCACACAACATTTGGACTGCTGAGGGCAATAGGAGGTCATATGAACTGGGCATGGAGGGAACACAAATTAATGATTTTTATCAGCTGAGTGGAAAATGAGAGTGAGAGATGATCTTGTGAGGAACAACAGGGTACAGAAATAGAGAGGGAGTGCAGAGAGCAGCAAAATGTTTCTTTTTCCCAGTGGGTAGAAAGATAGCACAAAGCTTACCTCAAGGAATAACTGGTAAGCCCTGTAAAAAAAGGTGCCCAGAAGTAGGGCAAGAGACATACCCAGCACCACCAGAGGATGAGAATCTGAGGTGATGTTTGTCACAGCACAGCAAGCCACACTCCCCTGTGATTCAGTGGCGCTAACCCTCCATCGGGCATCTGTCATCAGGGCTTTAGACTCCTCGTCATTGTTTTGCACACAAACAGATAGAGGTTTCCACCTCCCAAAGAACAATGACAGGATGATTTCTATGATTACACATCAGTGGCTCTCTAAAGTGACTGGGAAAAAATGACATTTAATTAGCAGATAATCTGCATGTGTGCTGTTTAACACAAAGCTATTCGATTTCACATCAAAAATACCAGTGTTTAGGACTAATTACACCTTTCAGATCTATCATATGAGATTTTTAAAAGGACAGGGGGATATACCATCAGTAACTGCTGGGCAAAATGTGCTATTTTAATATATTTCCTCCATATAATTTTTCTTAAAATATTTCCCCCTCAGGAACTGTACCCTGAACAGGAAAAGGTGAGGCATCAAAGATTCTTATAAAGGAAAACTCAAACATTAATACTGAAAACAATATGTAAAAGTGTTATTCCTGTTCCCAAGTTTATACTGTTAATGGCACTTATATAAACAGAGCAGCGTTTCACTTACAGAAAACTTAACCTTTTGCTCCAAACTATTCACTTTGATTTTTTTAATCACAGTTCATACACACTACGTTGTAAAACAAAGGTAAATGCCATTCTGATTTGCTAACGTTCATTTAAACGGTGTTTGCTAAATTGTACAACTAACGTTACTGAATTAAACCTCCCATTTCAGCTGTCACAGAATTCGGCAAGCCCTTGCATGTGTGAGCTATGGGTAAACATGAGTGTGCTTGCCCATCAGAAGAGACTCTTTATATTGTTAAAGCCTATGTAAACAATGGAGTTAAGTACGTGCTTTGCTAAATTGGTGCTACAATTGCGAGAAATGTATGCAAGCAAAAGGAAAATCCAGCACTTGTACAAAATGGAACTATCCTGCAGTCTGAGGCAACTTGCACAAAAAAAAAGACCAGATTTTAACTTCCCTCGTTAAATAGCTATCACAGTTCAGACATCTGTGCTCTTAAATTTAACACTCCTTTCCTTTTCTCCCAGTCTTTCCCCTCCTCCATCCTCTCAGCAACCAGTAGCACATCAAAAAAGTTGCTGTTTGATGGTTCAAGCTGAGACATTCAGCCTTTACCCTAGCACTCCCTTGAGATGAAGCAGGCAAGGCTTTTAATCTTACCTGGTGACACATGACTGACTAATACAGTTTCTTGGACCTTCTGACCTCTGAGGGACTAAATCTGGTTGGTCTCTCAACCTCTCCAGGTGGTTGGGACATCAGTTTGTGGTGGGTCACAGTGTAAACTGAGTTTTGCACAAGTCTTCTGTGACTTTGTGCACCCTTAACTGAGATAACTTTTAATGTGCAAATTTCTGAGGATAAAACATATCATTTCACCTCAAGTCAGGGAGAAAAAAGAACTCTCCTTTACTCCTATTGTAGGTAAAAGACTGTAATAAGACATAGCCTTAAAACCAGCCACAGTGGCATACAAATTTGCTGACTCAGTGCTGATGTATTTTCTTGGAGAGAGAAAAATGGTGTAGCTACAGCCAAAAACTTACTTGAAACTTTGCCTCCCACGCAAACTAATAAGCAGTGCTAGACGGGTTTGACATTTATACAGTACAACTCAAGATGTTCCTAAATCCATGTGCCTCCCTTTGGAGATTTGTTGCTCAACTGTTTTTCCCTTAGGACTTTGTTCTGGTTAGCTTTGCAACAGTGGTAGGCCTCGAGAAATCCTTTAGGTCCTCAAATGCATCATTTGGGAAATGTGTTTCAATTTTACTAAATCTCCCTTTGCTGCAGGAGTCCCAGAGTCACCAAGAGGGGGTCCTGAAACGCAGCTGAGCCACTTTTCCATTGAGCTGGAAAGAGCATGGATGAAGAGCTCATCAAGAAGCAACAAGGTGAGGGTCAGTGAGAATTGCAGGGAAAGAAAAAAGGTAATCTCAGCTTCTGCAAATACAGGAGGCACAGTTTTTTCTAGTAAATAAACAAGGCATATAAAATGCAAGGTGCTACATTTCCCTCCATCTTCCATGTTATGATTAATTAGATTCTCAGCTTGGATGTGCTGGGAAGTACATCTCCAACACCAGTGATGACCCCAACAATTCAATGTACAAATCATCAGATGCAATCACAAGTACAAGGATGAAATCTTCCGGCTACAGAAATCCCTTCAGACTCATAACAGACTAATAAAGTAAGCACATGGCTCAGACAGAAGAACTAAAAAAAAATCTACATGGTGTGTGCTGTGGCATCCAGTCACGCTGGTGTGTGAACCAGGGTATGAGATCAGCTCACTGCTATCAGTCTGCTCTGCCTGCTCCTGCTGTCCCTATTTCCCAGGCTCTGCTGAGGTCAGCACAGGACAACACTGGAAGTCATTATTTTGGATAAAAACAAAGTGACAACCCTCAGATGTAGTATTTTAACACCAGACTCCTGTAGAAAAAGCTTCAAAGCGATTGTATGGAGTTGGGGGGGGCAGAGGTAGGGGGGAAGCCAACCCTAAAGTAAGCCCCCAGTCCCTAAGAGTTTAAGAAGGTAATAAGATGAAAAGACAGAGAGAATAGGACAATACACCAAGAAAACTGCGAGCTAACAAAGACAGCATGTCCCTTCTGGTCCGAAAAACTCGGTCATGTTTGGTCTAGCTATGTTGACCTCCTCTACTCAGAAAGCCAATAAAAACATTATTTCACCTAGCTGTAGTTACTGCTGGTTGCTTAAACTTCCCATAAAACTTATGTCCCTATTTCAGAGCAGGCTGTGATCACTCTCAGAGGACCCTGAAGTTAAGCAAGGGTGCTATGGCTTCCACACCCAAGCTCCAAACTGGAAATGCCACAGCTCTCCTACAGGCAGAAAGGGTATGTCAAGAGGTTGCATAAAAACCATTGCTGAGAGAGAACTTCCCCCCTGGGACAAAGCCTCGACCTGTTGCTAATTTTCACTTTAAAATAAATACGGCACCAAAAAAGAAATGCACACTTATTTAATGAGAAAATAATTTGAACACAACCGATGAGTAAAATAATAACAGCTTTTTGAAATGGACACACATTTCAGGGAATATTCCTTTTTATTAATGTTGCCACTGAAATTGAATCTCATTCCTGCATTCTTTCTGTGTGGGAATAGAGTTTCTCTAGTATAATTAATAAATTAAATAAAAATAAATATGCAGCTATAAACACAGAGAACTCAGCCTTCTGGCAAGATAAATTGGTGCAGTTTCACTCAAGTCAGTTCACTTAAATTTACAAAGAATCCAAACTTATGCATATCACCATTAACACACCCAATCACCACATTTTTGCATAAGAAAATGTGAAACAAAACATTTGGAAAGTGATTCGATGGCAAAAAACCCAGAGCACCTATATAGGATGTCTATTTACCACCATTCAGCTTCTCATGCTCACTACTGTTTTAATATCAGTATTTTAATAACACTTCTTCCTTTGTGGAGTCCTGAAATTCACTGTTATCCTGTTTTTGTGATATTTCCCGTTTAAGTTAGTTTACACTTCCTCTAGGAACAGAAGAGGCAGTCAGATCACCTGCTGTTCTGAGATGCCTACAATACTTGAGCACAATGGGGTGAAACCAGGACAGAAAGTTAGCCCAATTCCAAATTTCCTGGCTTTGTATTTTTAGTGGGACCTTTCACAGAATTTGAATATCCCCATAGGTAGCTGTGCATGCTCTCAGAAAAACACACATGCACATACACACACTCTGTACATACTCAGGAAGAAAGCTGTAAATCCTACCACTAAATGTTAGGATTAGGTGTGCCAGTGTTGGTTTTGAATGCACAATGATGTAGTTTCACAAAACACCTCTTGATTAATTACATACTATAACTTTTTTTCCTAACTGGATTGCCTCCTGTCCAGCGAACAGACTTGCTCTGAGAGCAAAAGTTACTGTCTTGTGAGAAATGAAGTAGGCAGGGTCCTATAGAGTCTGAAGGTAAAAAACTTCAGACACAGAAATGATAGATTCACAGTTCAGTCTGATTAATGCTGTTATGGGAAAATGAGTAAAAGCCTGGTTCCTTGTGGAAATTCTGAAGGGGTGCTTAGAAAGTCACTTAAATCAAAGTTCAGATTTAGTCACTGACACATATTCCTCTATGTGCTTGGTTACCAAGCCCTAGGATGGAAACAAATGAGAGTTTTATTCTGAACATGAACCCATCAATCAACCAATGTCAACTTTTGTTGGTTTCTCATGCCTTAGTTTCTCCCCCTAAAAATGGAGAAAAAATGCCAAAATTTTACAAGAATTTGAGTATCTTGATATTTGTGAAACAATGAGAGAGAAATTCTATTTGTGAAATGAGACAGAAGTACCCTGGAAGAGTCAAAATGTGGTGAAACCATTCCAAAGAGTAAATCTGCTGTCAAAGAATGCCTCTCTTACACTCTGCCCACCACTCCAGCTCCCCCTTTCCCCTGTTCTGAAACTGCACATCGAGTCATTGCAGCGAGAACTCTCCATCCCATGCAAGGGGTAAGGAAGAGGAAGCCTGTGGGGAGGAAAAACAAAAGTGCAAACAAGGGCTTTATCAGAACACATAGGCACAAGTTTAAGTTTGTGAAGGGACCCTTCATTCTGCGGTTACACATTTTTTGAGCTAATCAAATTTGCAAAGTCCTTTTTACCCTCCTTTCACAGTTTTCAGGATGTATTCATATGTACCTCATTTTTATGCCCCCACTGGTGTGAGGAAGCCACAGAATTCCTAAATTTTCTGCTTCAGTCTAGAACGCACTTCCAAAACTGGACAAAACTGAACTTTAAATAGTTTCCCAATGCAAGCTGAAGAGTTTGTCTCTCAAAGGGGAATTTATTGACAGGTTGAGGAGCAGGGAGGGAAAATTGCTGAAATTTTACTCTGAACCCCACATGAACCCAGGGATTGGGAGTGCATATTTTCCACTGTCCTGCCATCTGCTGCTTCGCTGCACATGGTAATCTTTGGCAACCCCACTGAGAGCTGCCTGGGCTATGGCTCTGTTCAGACAGGGTGTAGAAAGAAAAGACACTGAGAATGTCATGGCTGACTGACCAGACTACTGAGATCAGAGAGATTATGCCTCATTTGCTCACCAAGCCCTGCCAAAAGCAACACCATTTAACTGCAGGTACTCAAACCCCAACAGGCATGTTTAAAGGAAAACTAGGCTAAAAAAGAGGACCATTCATAATATGCATTTGTTTGGGATACCGTAGCTACCACCTTTTGGCAATTATTCATGGCAGTTTTAAAAGAAAGTTTACAGTGCCCAGATCTCAGGTACAAGTGATATCTGGCAGAAAGTACCACACCCCATTTACAGGACACGCAGACTTGGGAGACGACTCAAAGCAGGAATAAACACAAAAGGGACCTAAAACCCCAGCAAACAGAGATTAGCAGAGAAAAAACATAGCTGTTATTTTAAAATAGCTACAGTCTCTTTATCTCCTGGCTGTGAAATGCTGCACAGTATGGGAGTGTGAGGGTTTGGTACTTATATGCTCAACCTTCATATGTCATCTTATGACAAGGGACCTCCCTTGAGCCACAGCCAAATCTACATTTGTTCCCTGGAGCACCCCCACGAGGCTCCAGATGCAGCAAGTGAAGAATCAGCTCTCAGACTGATTTCCCCTGACCACACTCATCTGAATAAGAGTCCCCAACCCTTTCAAGGGTAATGTATCAAATGTTTACCCACAGTCTTACTGACTTTCAAAATGATGACTGTAAAAGCTAAAGAATATTTCAGAAGTGTCTTAGAGCTGATAAGCTACATTTTATAAGGGTGTTAGACCTGCAAGAACATTACTGTATGATACAGAGTTATTGTAGGATTTTTGAATCATACCATGCTAACAACAACCACCTGTTATTAACAATATCTTCTTCCCTCATCCTCCCTGCTTCTGCCAGAAGCACTAGAAATGAAGGTGTAATTCTGTATGTGTCTACAACAACATCCTGCCCTATTTCTTCACTCAAATACTGATCTTGGAAATGACAGTGTCATCTCTCGTATCTGCTTGGGAAAACAAAGGCACTTCAGTAAGAAAGGGTCCTCCAGGGGCTGCAGAATGATGGTTGGCAAACATCAGAGTTGACAAATGTTCTTCTAATTGCAAAAGGACACTACAAAATTGTCCTCTGATGTGCAACAGACAAGTCACGGCCACCCTTTCTTCTTCCCCGCTGCTCTACTGCCTCCACTCTGTCTGCCTCACAGGGAGATCAGGAAAGAGAGAGAAAAAAGCCACGTAAGAGGAGGAACAGGCATCCTTTTCCCAGCTCCAGCTGTGTTGGAGCCAACTGGCTCTGTTGTTTTGGTGATTCCAGGACTCTTGCATCTCATTTGATCTCTGCTTGACAGAAGTGCACAGCAGAGGTGGGAATGGCTCACAGACTTACAGAGAGAGCTTCTGGAATCCTTAAGCTGTTCCCTCCTAGAAAGGGTCCCCTTTTCTAAGAGCTGGAGTCGAATAACCTCGACACCAGCCTCTGGTTAGTAAGCAAGACAGAAACGATGTGTTAAAATGAGTAGGGCAAAGAGATCAAAGATGCTTTCCAAGGTATTTTTCTTTTGATATGAACACATAGCTTGAAAAAGAGCAAGTTTGAAGTACTAGGCTGCCAACTAACATTCTCAGTTTAAGCTGCTTCTCTGCTGCTAAGCCCTACTGCATCAGAGCTCCCCACTCCCACTTTCCTTCTTGGCTCATAACCTGAGTGACAGCCATGAAACCAGGCAGAGCCACTTCATACAATGTACGAAGTGAAGCAACTTTCAAGGACTGGCAGGTAGCCATGTTAGAGGAGGAAAGACCTAGTAGGAATGTCCTGCAGCATAAAAGTCTCTGCTGTTCTCATTACTGCAAAGGAAGAAAATCTCTTTAAATGCTTTTGATTCAAATGATCATTTGACAGAAACAACGGACAAGATAAATGGCTGTAAAACAAGGCAATTGGATTTCCTACTGCTACAATACCTTACTTGGCTCCCATGACACATCTTCTCTGTTATTCTGCCTTGCCATGGTAAAGTAAACTTACAGGCTACCCAGAAAACAGATGAGTGCAATCAGTCCTTTATAAATTATATCCCTTCAGTCAAGGAAAGCAAATAACTTTGCCTGCTCTATAATAACTGTTTCTAATACTTCATTTATTCTTTAAATAGTTTATAAAACACTTCAAGAGAGGTCAAGATGAGAGGCCAACAATGATTGGAGATTAAGGAGACTCTCTAAGTATTTTGCACCTGTGAGTAAACACTTTGGTAATTATTATGGTATGAGATGGATCTACTAAAAAAACCTCAACAGCTTATTTATGATTTTCTTGGACATTCATGTTATTTCATCTGAGAGGGAGTCCTCATCTTTCCCACAGCTATTTCAATTCAAATTTAAGCAGCAGCAAGTTTGTCTGATGTCATGTGATTAGCAAACAACAATAGTTTGAACCTGGTCTCCTATCAAGGAAACCTAAACAAACAATGAGCTGAGGGTAAGGGATCTTCTGGTGAGGTTTTTTCCCAACTCCCTTGAGAAAGGAGGGGATTTCCTCCTCCAAGACAGACATGTTAAAGCCCACAGCAGAAGGGAGCCTGAAGAACAGGAATGTGAATTTACATGCAGGACTGGTGTCTTTAGATGGGGTTTCACAAAGTACTTTCAAACAAAAAGGGGACATCATGTGCTTTTGCAGTTTCTGTGGCATAGTTCTTAAGTTATTCCTAAGAGTTTCAATGGAATTCAGTAAACAGTATTTGATTTATTACAAAATACTTTCTTTACCCATTTTATATGGTATGGTTTGGTTTGGTTTTGTTTCATTTTGTTTTGTTTTGTTGTAACTCAACATTTTCTTGATTTTCTCAAAGACACAAAGTCATGTGGATCTAGATACAAACACAAGCTCTCTCCAAACTACTTCAGCCTAATACCAAATCAATACAGATTACTTCCACATGAAATGGTAACTGAACCATGACTGAACCAGTCTTTGTTGATTCTAATGCAAAACTGAGCCAAGAAGAAAATACCTGATTATCAGATCAGAACAATTAACAGAGAATTTCCAGGAGAAGTTCCCTTATCACTTAAATTTACATTTCAAAATTTTGCATTTTTCAGCTTGAACTGATTCAGAAACACCAAGGCAGACAATTAACTATTGAAAAATCAGATCTGAACCCAACAATTTACTTCTTTTTCATGCTGTTTTACAGGTATTTCTAGTTATTGGTATTTTTCAAGAATCACCAGTCCAGAAAACACAACTGTGTACAGGAAACACAATTTTTCTTTCATTTTTACATGAATTATATTAATCTTAGCGGTGTCTCCCACAAACATTATTTCAGTGTAAAAAGAAAACGAGGCTAAGCAAACATTTTAAGGTAGCTGCCACCTACATCAGTACATAATTGACAGGTTCTGCCTTTAGAAGTAGAGAATTATCAGGTCCTCTTAAAATTATTACCATTATGCTTCTGTCTTGAAAGATTTCTGTAAGACACCTTTAAAATACATAAGATTTGAAAAATCTGAATGGTCTTGTCACTAAACTGCAGGTTTGAAAGTCTGATAAAGGCAACTGAGATTTTATTCACTTACCTGTGATAACTTTCTTTCAAAAATCAATAGAACCAGACCTAGATCCCATAAGCATCAAGATGCCTCTCCAAGTACTTGTAGGCTCATGACTACAACACTGTTTAATAAAAGGCAGAAACATTCAAAAAAATTGACTGCATCATGTGGCTGCACAAGTATTTCTATCCGGACAGGCTACAGAAAATCAGAGGCATTTCTGTTAATCAACTGAGGATTAATGTTCTAATATTTCTCGTCTTAGTAGTCTTGAGGAAAAGCATATTTTAAAAAGTGCTAAATCTTTCAGATTTTTTAAATTCAGTCTGAAGCCTTTTGTATTAAAGATTAAACTATCTGGTTTTGACATGTAGAAACAATAGTGAGTTTGATTGAACCCTCACATAAATTATCAGTTTTGACAATTTTGATTTATTCTGCTTTTACAGCAAACTTTACTCAACATACTAATCCTTTCATCAGACTTTCATGTACAGGCAGCCATTTTCAAGCATCATCCACATATTCACACACAGCTATAATTTTGGGAAAAATGAAAATTCACTGTTGACTCAGTGGGTTTCTTCATGGGTGTTGATGCCTGGTTATCATAGTCTATAAATGCGACGGGTAAATCAGATGATATCACCACATCACAAAACCCACAAGGAACCTGCAGAACCAAAGCGACTTGAGACACTAAACTCACTTACAAGTAGACCAAAGTTGTGCAATAACTGCAGCACACTAATGAACTCAAACCCAGAATTGCTTCATCTCATGATTTCAAAACAAAGAGCTCCTTTAAGTGTAATTTAAGATTATGATGCTTAAGAAAAGCATCATCATGAGACATAGCAAAAATTTAATAATAACCTGTTATTCACTGGTTACTTTTCTGACACCATTTTGGCAACAGACTTTGGATTCACCAGACAAAAACTGTTGCCAGCTCTTTAGTAACACAATCACTTTCAGAACTAGGTAGAAACAGTAGCATTTTCCTTCTGCTGTTACATGAAGTGAAGCTTTCAAGTTCTCAGCTTGAGTTACCGTAACACCAACCTGCCTCTGTTTCTCATAAATACCACATGGTCTGCAGTGACCATTAAATAGCCTAAAAATAATTTTAAAAAGCGTATATGTGCTCCACTTTAAAAACAAAAACAAACTCAAACAGGTTTTAAAAAACCCTGATTATTTGTACTCCATCCTCAGTTTACTAGTTAATGGACTTACAATAGCATCCTTACCTGCAGATGCAAACATAACACAAGATAGCAGATGTCCACTACAGATATGTAAAGAAATGGACTTGAAACTATGAGAACATTCTCCTAAATGAGGGAGCACTTACATTTCTATGAGGACAAACCAAATATAAAGGAGACCTACACCCAGACACATGACAAGCTCTTATAGTTTTCAGCAAAATTCAGATGATTCAAATTGTTGCCTGGAAGTTGCAGTGTATCTGGACAGGTTGTGGCCCAGGAAACACAACAGCTGCTCAGAAAAGGAGAAGCACATAAACTGCCTGGTTTTAGACCATACAGTGAGGAGATGTTTATCCAGGATATATGAATACCAGATGCCCTATCCCAAGAGAGCAGGACCACAAGTTGCACTAATAGCACCAGTCTGTCCCATTCCCTCATTTTCCCCAAACGGTCAGGATTTGAGAAGAAGGCAGTACATCCCTGCTGAAAAAACACATGTTAAAATTAGCAATTACTGGCCTGATTTTCAGTAACAGATACCTGCAATATTTATGCAAACAAACAGCATTGGGGGAGGTTGGGGGAGGGGAGAAGGAGTATTTGCAAAGTCAGATTATGGTCACAGGATGGACTTCACTCAAGAGGCAAAGGCACTTCAGCATAAATATGTAAAATGAAGTATAAACCAACAAAGCAATTAAGACCAAGTAATTTCCAATTTACTCAATTTTCAAGAATTATATAAAATTTGTGAAGTTTAAGAATTGTTCCTGATCTTGGGAGGTGCACAATGTCTCCATTTATCTTGAAGAAGTGCGATAAAGGTGGCAAAATCTTGGTTATTTTTAGTCTGCAGGAAACAGAAACTCAGTGTAAGAGCACAACGCAACACAAGTACCCCAATGGATGCACATATGCCAGTGACTCAGAATATGGGCATGAGGTGGGGCTGAGAAGAGAAAGGTGACAACAAGAAAGCAGAAAGAAGATTTATGACTTTTAAAAGCCACTGTTTCAAAAGATTTTTTTTTAAAGGAAAGTAAAATGTTTCTGAGTGTTACTGATGTTTTTCTCATGTCTTCTGGATTTCTCTTAAATCCAAAACGAGCATTAGATTTTTCCAGACTCACACTGCCTAGACCTGGGATTGCAATAGCATTTTATTGTAAAGTTTTGGCAAATATTCTCAAGCCACCTATTAATAGATATTGATCCAATGAATAAACACCTTAATCTCTTTTAATGTAAGGATTTTAATATAAACGAGGAAGGGGGGGAAAGGATGTAAACTGAAGGTCTGAGTTGTTTTACTGGATAATTCTTTACTACTTGTAAATCTATTACTGTGTAATGCCAAGAAATAAAGGCCTTGACTTCAAAAATAAAAATCCATGAGCATTCCTCAAGCATTTCCATAGCAGTGGTTCTCAAACTCATGTGTCCTAGGGCAAAAATCCAGAGAAAGTAGAGAAAACACGATACTGTTGGCTTGGTTTTAATTTGTTTTCCCATACCAAAGAGCAACCCTGAAGGGTTTCGTGAAACGTGCTACGTCTTTGTTTTAACAGCTATCATTCTATGGGGATGAGATACAATACAGATCAAAATATGCAACTGATATTGCAACATCTAAATAGCAGGGGGTGTCTGGTTTAATTACAATGCTTTTGGCTGTAGCTTTCATTTGCCAGTTGTTGCCTAACAATTAAGTAGAACTTACAATTAAATTTTAAGTGTCTATGAAAGGCAAATCCTTGAAAAAGGAATATTTTAACATGTTTGGCAGGGTGTGCAAACATCAACAGTGTGGGAAAAATATGTACCTGACACACTGTACACTGCTATAAGTCCCTGTAACAGAGGTTAAAATCTGTTCGAAACCACTTGCAATTAGATGAATAAGACTGGCACAAATCAGCAGTCTGCCACACTGCTGAGATTTTCAGCTATTTCACAGTGACAACGGGATATGCTTATAAATGTAAAACTTTTATGCCTGCTAAAGAGTGCATAATGAGTGTGATGGTCTGAAATCAAACCACTAACACATGCAAAGTTTGTTTGTGTGGTTTTGCTTCGTACTTTTAAACACGCTTTTCTGGGAACTCTAAGTAAAGAGTTAGTGAAGTCAAAGCAGCAGAAGAAAATTGTTCCTAAACTGAAACCAAGCTCTGGCCAAATGTACTGACCTTCTCTCTGATGCCAGATAAAGTTGCTTACCTTCCTACGACTGCTATAACATCCCACTATGTGGGGTCAGAGGTGACATCTCATCACATTGCATTTCTCACTTATTTGTCTCTAATGAATCCTGATGATTTTATTGCAGAATAATTAGTTGGCATTCCCATCTGCAATGTTTTTTGAACCACTAATGGTGAAACTGTTTTATTGTGGATTAGAGTGTCTCCTGTTCAGTTTCCCATATCTGAAATGGCTTGGCAGATTGATTGCAAATAACTTTCTCAAACAATATGCATTTTTAAGGGATTTACTTTTAAAATAATAACAACAGCTCTGAAGTGATACCCAGGACTCTGAAGATGTGCCATAAGCAATTTCTAATGGTCTTTATCTCATACTCTGAGGGGCACATTGGGATCACTGATGTTGAATAACATAATAGGAAGAAGGCAAAGAAGTACACCGGTATATCACATAAGAAATTTATATATTTGAGAGAATTTATATGAATAATCATAGTAAGACACAAGTCTTCAGAAGTTTAGGAAATAAGACAGTGACTAAAATACTAAACATTCATCACTTATAAAATATCAACAATGTAAGATAGATTCATTCACGCAACATCTCTTGCAATAATGACCTTTGCTCTTTATGTGATTGTTTTTCCTTTCTTGCCTCTGACTGTTTCAGAATACAATTGTATTTAAATTTGAGAGTAAAAGGCAGGAGGAAATCTTCGTGAAACACAATAGAACAAAATAATCATGTATATGCAACTGCAAGAACAAATGGCTCAAGGAATTTGACAAAATCAAGAAATACAGAAGCAGTTGACTGAGTCTCCACATCTGGGGAAACTGTATCCTTCAGAGTGCTCCCTTGTCCCAGGCTTTGGGTACAACTGAACTCTGACTTAACCATGCATTCAAAGGAAGTCTTACTGCCCAGCTAAAGTAGTTTCCTTCAGAGAGGATCTCATACGCTGCAGCTTGGACTGGGCTCCTACAGAGCCCTGGATTGGGAAACACATCTTTCATGTATGGTCTCTCAGCCATCAGCTATCAAGGACCTGAGATGATCACTCTGTCTTTATATTGTCCCCTATACCTCCTTTAGTGTTCCAGCAAGGGAAATGGGATAATTTGGCTAAATGGACTTTTGCCGAAATCAGTTTTGTTCTGACCTTCTGCAAACTCTGCATTCACTTTAAGCTTGTTTGTAAAACGCAAGATGCAAACCTCACAGTTCTTGCCTGTATTTCACTTTATGTTCTCATTTATAAATAAGCAAGAAATGCAGAATGGTCACATTTTCCACTGTGTTTTGCCTGGGGGCAAATAAATGTAACAAATGGGCAAAACCAGGGAAATAGGCAACTAAACCACATTATTTCTAAAAATCTCGGTACAGGTTTGTGCATTAATGGAGACATAATAAGAACATAATAGGTGAGACATATGCTATGCCACTCTGTTTCCCATCGCTGACTTTCATAACTTCCATAACACTTTATTTCAAAATTTTGGGTTGATATTTCATTAGAGATAAAAACCCAGCAAATTTTAGTTTAAGAAAGTAACACTGAGATATGTTAATATCTCAGGTTTTCTACATTTAATAGTTTTGACATTTTGTAAATTGTAGGGGTGCTCTGCCTTTTTTTTTTTAAGATTAAAAAAAAAACAGAAATCAATCATGGAAAAGAGCAAAAACTGTAATCTACTTCCTTCTCCACACAGTATAAGCCACAAGGGAGCATATGATTTAATGACAAAAGATGCATCTGATAAGACAATAATTTGCTCAAGGAATGATCTGGGTTGTGAATGCAGCTGTTGCAAAAAAAATCTAAACCCACAGGCAAGAAATTACTTAGTTTTTGTACAAGCTATATCCATAACTACTTAGATAAACTGGTGATAGACTACAGAAAAGTGTATCAGATAGAGAAGTGTAGAATCAGGGCTACTTTGAGATTGGAAAGGGGAAAAAAAAAAAGAGAGAGCGATGGGAAAGATTTCCACAAACTATTGTTGCAAAGACTGAAATGAAATATTTCGGTAATTAGACAGTTAAACACAGCATCTTTCTTCATCAATGACTCACTTGAGAAAAATATCCTTTTAAATTCTGATTCAGTTCATATACATGACTATTTTGTTCCCGCACATGAGAAGTTCCATGGCGCTGGCCTGGATTCTCTGGATGCCCAAAGCCAGGGGCACGCAGAAATGGTCTCAGCCTTTAGTTCTTATTTCAGATGTCTGGTACGCTTTGAAAACACAAGCTCATGGAGGCAAACCCACTTGTATTTTGGTGTGATTGGACTGCCTTCCTCTATCAGTATTGGCTAGCATTAGCAAAGTGACACTAGAACTATAAGGCTAATAGGGCTTGGTAGCAACATAAAAATTAGACAAAAATCTCCATATATTGTGATGCGCCTTGATCTGATTTGTACTAATTGGTCAGTAGCAGGTTCAACATCGCTATAATTAACTGAATTCACTTATTTTGTAACATCAGAACTTCTTCAAGGGGAAAACACATGGACTCAGGGAAAACAACTGAAAGGTATTACCTGGCAATTTTCTATTATTACAGTCAGTATTACTGCAAATCCCTCAGTGCAAGTAGACCCTAATGCCCACATTTATCCCCAGTGATGTTTGACTGCCTGTGTAGATAAGGAAACACCTGCATGGATCACTTAGCAGGATCAGTCTCGCAGCAGGGAGAAAAAGGCAGTAAGAATGTATGTCTTCAGGACACTGCATGCTTTCTCTGTTGAAACACGCAAACTAAAAAGCATGAAATGATCTTGGCTGCCCTATAGCACACAACTGTCTGAGTAACTCCTTTTACATTGGCCATGGTACCTTGCCATCAAGTTTTCAATGTGCTAGGCAGATGATCCCTGATGATACTGGCCAGCCTGCATTTTTCTCATCCAGCAAGGAGTGAGAAAGTCACAGGCAACACTCTGCTGAATTTCCTATTCAGATATACTCGTGGGTTGGCAGATTTTGTATTAAATGAAAGAGACACATGGCTCTGCACAAAATTTTACACACTTAAGTCTTTCACAGGCCTCAGCTTACCAAAAAGACATCAGCAAAAGTGCTTAGTATTTCCAACAGTAGATTGACCAAGTTACTCTTGCACAGAAAGTGTCTCAGCAGACTAGCAATTAGCCTCAACCACAGAAATGAGAAAGGGGAATCTGGCAGATGTTGACTACATCTTTATATAGTAGATGCAGAAGAGCAGCTGTTACAGTAAGGATTGTACAGATTCTTGTGAAAGTCAGTAGCAGATGTCACCATCTGCTTCTTCCTCCTCTATGAAATACAGGGTAAAGAGAAACTGTAAGGTGATTATAAAAAAAAAAAGATAACAAAAACATAAATTCAAAAGATACCCAGATATATTTACAGTGAGTAGGAAAAACTCTCACCCCCTTTCCCTGGGAAACCTAGATCCAGACGCACAATAAAAGCAAAGAACACTCCCCATTCTCTTTAAATCATGATTTCTTTTCATTTTAATCTTACTACACGTACTTTGACAATGTTCAGCCTGCAATCTAACACCTAGCCATTTCCTCCACGGCTGAAAGAGATCACAGAAATGAGCAGTTGTATCCTTTCCCTCTGGCTATACAGCAATTGTCTGATGACAACTGCTTTACCAGGGCTGGTATCAGACAAACAAAAATTCCCTAATGAATGATCTACACAATGATGTCATGTGTGGAGGCAAAGTATTACTTAGGGGGGAAAAGGCAACAAAAAAACAAACAAAACTTCTGTTGCGTTTTGTCAGGAAACATGCTGTACATGTTTGTACATCTTGGCAGATTAGGATCAGTTGAGGCAAGCAATGAAGTGGTTAACCAAATCAGAAAGTTATCTCTGACATCCAAAGGCATGTCTTGCAAACCTGAGAAAACCTCTTACACAGAGCTGAGGACTAAAAACAGTAAGGGCTAATCTGGGAAGAAATAAATGACACTGTCAACAAGTAGTTTGCTTTCTCACTCAGAAGAGAAGGTATTAGTGAGATCCAGAGCCCAACAAAAGAATAGGAATCTTTCCAACACAGTAAAAAAGGTTTGGATCAAGCCTCAGCTTTCCTGAAAACTAGACTTGCTAATTGCTTCTCTCTTTCACTGTCAAACCATCATCTTACTGAACAGAAGTATCTTTCAAATATTGCTATAGGGCAGACATTTCCACACTAATAATACTGGGAGACATGTTCAGCCACCCCCAGAAACTTGGTGGCCATTTGGTATCCCATAATGTTGACCTAGGGAGAGGGGGGAGCGGGAAAGGGGTGGAGAAGCAGCATTCTGGAAGAGTTTTTTAGGCTTTCATTTGTTTGTCATTTTTGGAAACAGAGGCCACCTTGTAGCTTACTACTACTGTAAAGCATATTGCTTTTCAGCTACTGTCACACTTAGACAACAAATAAGCTTCAGAAATGGAAGATCCCACTCACCTTGGCATTATCATAAATCAGGAAACACTCGAGCTATATTTGGATAAAATTGATGAAAGTAACTGAAGAAATCAGCTTTCCCAAGGTATACTGCTAATACAGGTCTTTTCCCCAAAGGAAGAAAGTCATGCTTATCTTACATTACCAGACCATTACTGGAAGTACTATGCCAGACCCTCAGCTGGCATAAATCAACATGACCCTGTTCACTTCAGTGCAGCTGTGTTGATTTATGTGAGCTGAGAAGTATGTACTGGTCAAAAAGTGACTATTTCATCTCACAAAACTGTAAAAGTGACTAAGTGAAATGCAAGAGGAATCAAATGAAAGGCAGTATGTACAATGCAAAGAAAATAATAGAGAGGAAAATACTACAGAAACGCTCAAAGTAGATGTATATTTTATTAAGATTAGTCTAACATAGCCACCAATTTTACTTCATATTAAATTTTAGATAATATTTTCTGCTGTTACATACACATGTATCTCTTGAGTATGGACCTGAGTACTTATGCAATTTAATAACACTGTGCTATTCCCAAATTAAGATGCAAGGCTCAGGCAGTGGGTTCAGCTAACCTGGAATTTATCACTGGTGTTTTTGTAAAATCACTGACTGTCAGAATGTGAAACATCATACTTAAAAGAAAGCCCACACAGCAAACTTGAGTTCAGCTTTACAGTATGGCATCACATCTTAAGAACTCCTCCTGTTACAGTCTTTTTCTTATAGAGTAAGATAATAAAAGTAGAAAACCAAATGTCCTCAAAGCCAGCACTTCTCTCAAGCCTTTGTGATTTTGAGAAATACGAAACCTCTTATATTAGACTTAAGCACTCTTTACCCTTATGAACCCTTTGGAGACTTCCCTATTGCTATACAGGCTACATGAGATTAACTACTGGTGTTCCTTTTCTGAGTTTCAACTGGAAGGCTCAGAGGAAGAATTGGCATTCTAAAGTAAGAAGGGTATATTCTTAAACTCCTTTCACAGGGAAGCAGCTCTTGAGATTAGACGGTTCTCATTTTCAGTACGTTTGCGTATTGCTGCCCCAACAGTACAATACCTGAACACTACATAAAGAGGGATTGTCACAGATGCACTTGACCCCCTTAACCAAACTAGCAATAGTTTAGTACGGGCTCCAAAGAAGGTGAATGTCTGAGCTGTAGCTGGGCCAAGAACTCCAGGAAACCCACAAAGGGCCAGAGTGACCTATGGTACATCAATGCACATGAACTTGGAACTCATGAATAGTGCATGTTTTTTCCAAGATTCAGTCATGGAGGAACAAAGAAAGTTGTGGGTATGAAAGATCTCATACATACCTTTCCCATCACATCCACTTTGACTAGAAGCCAACTATTTTATCCCATAAAGATGACAGCCTAAATGAGCCTTCTTTGAGCTCTCCCTGCTAGGCAGTGTGGCAGTGCTCTACTTGAGTTAGGATGCCTCTCCGGGTTGTCCCTTGAGCCAGAGAGACCTTTCTACTAATGACAGAACTTTGGATAAGTCCAGTTTGAGTTCCCTCTAAATTGCAAGTGGAGTTCATGGCAGTATCTCTTCCCTTGATCTGGGACCCATCTCAAGGTCTGAGATTCCTTATCTAGGCCTGAGAGATCCTTCTCACTCAATGTGGAGAGATCCCTTATTCCTAACATGCTCAGTAAGTTGCTGATAGCATGCTATTTCATTAATACTAATGAATGAATGCAATTATCAATTCCTTTAGAAATAAACTATTGTACAGGTCTAAGACTAGAACTACCTGCACCTAAGTTCCACCAGGAGCTTAAAAAGCAAGGAGGTGCGCCTTGAACCTTATGACTCTGTGGGTCTCCCTTACACTTTAGTGCCTTCAGTCTCTGTGCAGTTCATTCTAAATTGGTTCTAACTCAATTTTCCTTTGTACCTTTCACCCATGTAGTAAGTCACACTTTTATAAATTCATATTAAAACCGTTTTTGCTAATACCTTTGAAGGTGATTATTTGAGTGACTCTAAAGAACTCATTTACAATACAGATCATGAAGCAAACTCTTTACAATTCTCTGTTCAATTCAACATCAGTGATCAGCTGCTAAAAGCCACTTGGCAGACAACTGCAATTCAACATCCTTCACCATGAGTACTGATACTTCAATTACAAATACATCTGTATTTGATCACAGTCCACAATTCAGCCTTCCAGGTATGAAAAATGCATTCTGTTCACCTTTAACATTGCCTTACATTGTAGCATGCCTCATGGATTTCTGCCTACAAGGGGTTTGTTTCTTCACAGTCTTTTCCTATAAATGCATTCACTGCAGGAAGCCTACAGAAATTTCTGAACTATGGTTAACACTTAAGATATGCACTGTCTGCCAGGACTGATCTTAGAATCATAGAATGTTAAGGGGTTGGAAGAGACCTTAAAGATCACCTAGTTTTAAACCCCTCAGTCTTGGGCAGGGACATCTCCCACTAGACCAGGTTGCTCAAGGCCTTTTCCAACCTGGCTTTGAACACTGCCAGGTTTGGCCATCCACAGCTTCTCTCAGACCTGTTCCATGTCTAAGCATCCTCACACTAAAAAACTTCTTCTTAATATCTAAACTTCCCCTCTGTCAATTTGTACCCATTTCTCCTTGTCATATCACTACAGAACCTCACAGAGTCCCTCTCTAGCTTCCCTGTGGGCCACCTTCAGATACTGGAAGGTTGCTATGAGGTCTCCATGCAAACTTCTCTTTTCCAGGCTGGACAGACCCAACTTTCTCAGCCTGTCTTTGTAGGGGAGGTGCTCTAGTCCTCTTATCAACTTCATGGCCCTCGTCTGGACTTGCAGCAACAGTTCTATGTCCTTTGACCTACTCTGCACCTCAGCAAGTGGCACTGCCACAGAATTCTGCTCTTCTTTGATTCCTGGGCATTAGGTTTTGTGTGGGTAAGATGCACATAGTATCACCATCAATGGGATGTTGTATTTGATCCATTCAATGTAATGCCAAATCAACTTGAAGAATGGCATGTAATATTGGAAGAAAAGATGTGCTAGTTTATTTAGGTATTCCCAGTCTCTGAAATCAGTAGAATAAAGGCCAAACCATAAGGCATTTTAAAACTTTCATGTATATTAGCCTCTCTACGTAGGAATTAGAAATCCCAGTTAAATCCTCTTTTTCTCCCAAAGTGCCCATGTAGTCTTCAAAAATATTAGGAAATTGATGAATAGCTATCAAGAAAGAAGTTCAAAACTACTTTTCTTCCACTTTCTCACCTGTATAGTTTTTCAGACTTTGTACCATAAAAACAATATGCAAAAGGCACTGGGCTGTGGTTAGAGTTGTTTTCATGGCATATACTCCTGCTAAGGTAAAGAGCAACTGAAACCATTTCTAGGACAAGATTCCAGTTCATGGAATAAGAGGCTTAAAACTGCCCCCAGCACACAGACACAATGAAAAGTACAGGTGAGGCTCCAAAGCACAGACTTGGGTTCTCCACAGGGACATTAAATGTGCTGAACAGGACTTCACATTGGAAACTCCATAGCAGCAGTGTCAAAGAAGGACAAAAGAGCAATGAGTACTGAAGTTTTCCTCCTTCAAAACAGCAGCACTCTGCAGAGGAGCAGCACAAATGGAAAATGAGTTCGCATAATTTCCATCTCATCTTGTAGCTCCTCAGTGTTATGAGAACTCATGGAAAGCAAATATTAGTTGTTCTATATTCTCTCACTTTTTATGTTGGTCAGAACATTTTAATTACATAGTAATAACTCAGGGCAATTTGGACATCAGTTCACAGTGCACTGGGAATATACCTCAGTAGACTCTTTAATAGAAAGCAAAGTATGAGAGCTTCTAAATGAAACAATCTAGTAAATTTGAATATCTTTTAATTTTGAACTCGTGCTGTCATTTGCTTCATTGAAGAGATGCAGCAACTTTACCACCAAGAATTTGAGGCACCATTTGCTGTAAGTGCTGCCTACCTAGTGCATGATGAGGTTTTGCAGCTGTGACTCCCAAAAACTGAAATCAATATTTAAATCCTATTGACATTGACTCCTTTTTTTTCTTTTTTCCCTTTAAACTACGTTACAATTATAGTCTATTTTATATTTGTAAGTATGATTAAAATTCTTATATTTTTTTGCCAGGCTATAATTTATATAATTGCATTCCTGTAAAACTTGAATTTATTTTTCATTTAAAAACAGACCACAACAAAAGGCTTCTGCACTGACAATCTGGTTTTCTGTGCTAATATAAAATTTTAATTTTAGAGTGTTTTCTACAGTCACACTACTTAAAGGGCAGAGGAAAACTGTCATTGTAAAAGAGACTTTTAATAAACCATGGACTCTTACTCAAAATACCAGCATTAATTGTTCATAAAGTACTGTAAGCGGAAAAGGGATGATTAAGTGGAATTTAAGCTGCATTGCTACTAAGGATTAAACTGAAAGGCATTTTAAAGCCATGTGTTAAAAGCCATCTTGTCATAAGGTATGGGCCATAATTCAATTTTTTTTTCAAAATATACCAGGCTGTGCTCATTAGCCTTATGAATGAAAAGCATTTATTATTTCTGCCTCTCAATTTGACATTTATATGCAAATAAAAATCTTGAGCATGTCACACCTGAAATTGCATCTGTTTATGTAGCTGCCCAACTAAATGTTTAGAAAACCTGCCCTTTTTAATGTGTCATTTTAAGATTTTAGCCTTAACTTATTATCAAGAGGGAAAGAGAACCCAAGGATGTTATGTTATTGCAGCATCCCTCTTTTGATACACAAAATCAGGTACATAAGCCTCCCTTCAGCATCAGAGGGCTACAAAGTGGAATGTGATGCTTGAAAGGGAAAGCTGCTGTACTGTAGGCTCTGCTAGAAGGTCTACATTAAGTGCCACGAGTAGGCTACAAGTCCTGACACTCTCCCTGCAGAATTCTGGCGAGTTTAAATGAAAGCTGTGGATGATGGGAAGAGGTTCACATGGATTTCCTAACCTCTCCTGGGGCTTTCATGATTGAAGAGGATGCCATTCACAGCAAAGAGGTTGTAGGCTTCTCTGAAGTTCACCACGATCCAGTAGGCATACAGTTTTGCTGCCCCTACAAAAATAATTTTGAAGCATTATTGTATATTCACTCAGCTTGGACACAGCTCAGACACACACACATTTATTTCACATGCAAGGTGAAATCCACATTTTAACAGCAGAGTGCTTTAGAATTTGATTAATTCCCTATATGTGTCAAATTATATATGGAAAAAAAATCCAGCCCAATAAACAGCAGCTGACTGGAAAAATACTCATTTTCTGTGCAGCCTCTGAGCTGGCCAGGAAGCATAAGGGCACTTTCTCACTTGTTTTCCTATGCACACTCAAGCACAGCATTTTTTCTTTTACAATATAATTAACACAGTCAGAGCGTGTGAAATACACCACTGTGGTGACCTCTGGTAATAAAAAAAAAACAAAAATAAAATTACTTTGAAGGAATAAAAGTGAAAATCTGGTGCCTTAACACTTAAATTGATTTGAAACTTTATCACCAAAGTCCTCCATGCCCATTGCTTTTATAAGTGTTTCAAATTTCATGCGAGTTCATGAAGGAAGAAGTGAGCTCTTGGGAGTTTTTCATTTAGGGAATGAAAAATATGAAACCTTATCACTTCAGCAGTCCCTGACAACCCTTTGTGAAGGAAGAGTCACCCTGCCTCTCCCCTCGCCCTCTCCCTTCTTCAAGAGCTCTTCACCTCTGAGCTGAATGAATAAGGTCTTGTGAAGTGAGATGCTAATTTCCAACCCTCAGGCAATGGCAGCAAATAGTTCTTATATAGTAATTCATAAAGGTATGCCTCTCGACATGTCTAGTCACTTCAGCTCTATCATCATTCTAATCTCACACACAAATGACTTCAGCCCTGAGACATGAGCAGGGAGAACAGACACTACACACACACACACACACTCCCCATCAGCAATCCTCACCGTAAGGCGATCTTGGGTAAAAAGGGGTGGTCTCCTTTTGCGGGATTTCTTGCACTTTTCCAAAAAGTTCACTGGTGGAGGCTTGGTAGAACTTCACGGAGTTGATAAGGCCACAGGTCTTAATAGCATCTAGGAGCCGTAAAGTGCCAACCCCATCAACGTCAGCAGTGTATTCTGCGAGGTCGAAAGAAATCTTGGGGAGAGAAAGAAATAAAAACCCACTAATTTTACTGGGGGAACCAGAACATGCCATGATCCTGCACATCCAAACAAAGTAATACATCACTTGTCACAGACCATCTAGACACTTTTGTACAGAGTAGATACTCAGTTTACAAAAGTACCCTCAAAGGACTTCTAAGAATAAATAAGTATTTCCATAAATAGCAGAACCATAAGACTGGTGTTCCCTGGGATTATTTTCCCATGTGAAGTCAGGCACAAGCCTCACCACAGTGGGAACATTATCAGACGCTCTTATCTCCATAGCTGCCAATTTTCACAACATTCACTTGGGCTTCACATCTTTGACACACTTGAATTTGGTTATAATTGCCCCAAATATATTTTTTAAAAAATAATAGGCCAGACAGACAGCGTGACAGCACAAACATATATATATATAAAACAACAAAAAAACTTTAAACAAGATCCCAAGTTTTGCAATTTATACAAAGTTCAGAGAAGACTAGAAGTATCTGCTTTCAAAAGAGTCCCCCAATGTCACATGTACAAGGTGTACAAGAGCTGTAGCTTTTGCACAGAGGTTAGGGAGATGATAAAGTGTGAGAGCAAAGGGTGGAGGTATCTGAAAGAAACCTGACATCTCCAGCTGACATATTCTTCAAAGTATGATAATAAACTCATGCATACTGGTGGGCTAAGATCCCTCTTGTTCTCCCCACCCACTCCAGTATTTCTCAGTTAGTTTTATGATGAGCTTGTCTTGTGGTCTATGCCACAATCAATACTCAAGTCTAGGATTTCAGAGTATTTAAAAATATATATTAATTCTTTTCCTTGCAATTACAGAAGAAAAAAAAACTGGAAAAAGTAAGCTGTAGGTAAGAGATGTGTTGTGACCACCTCATTTTGCAGGCAGGAGAAAACATGCTCAGAGGGAAGCTCACTCTTTTTGCTTGGTGGGTACAGGCTGGTTTTCTGGATGTTCTGGCAAAAGTCCTGGACTCTGAAGAATTTTTTCTCACCAGTGCCCATCCCAGAGGCACATTCCTCCCTCTGCATCCTCTCTCCAAGCCAGGGATTTTGCTTATGTCAGTTTTTGAAAAAAAAAATCTTCCCTATTTATACTGACAATGTTATAAAAAGTAAAGGGGAATGGACTTTTAGAGTAATCTCCTTCATGGCCCTGAGCTAAAGAATTATTCTACCTATGTCCCCTCTGGCTGCTGATTGACTTTCAGGAATGAGCTCTAGAGTGATGGCAACATTACAGTCTCTTTATATGACAGACACTAGATGTTAGTGAGACATTACCAAAATAAGACAGTACAAATACACAATTTCCTTCTCATTAGTCTTCAGTAAGAGGGTAGCTACTAATGGAGTTGAGGGTAAATGACCACAGCTGGACAAGCTGAGGTGCTGCAGTGAAACCAGTGGGAACCTGTCACTTACCAGGTTTTTTTTTAGGATCTTTGCAGATTCAAACAGATAATCCTGTATTCATTTCTCTTGTTAAGCCATTTTCCCTATACAGTAATCACTAGAAGTTTAAGGTTAATTTATATAGCAGATGTGAAAAAAAAAATCAATTTTCACTTTTGTTTAATGCGATACAGGTATAATATTATCTAAATTGTGTTACTGTTCTCCAAACTTAAAAGGCTCTCACACAGGTAATGGTATGAACAAAACCAAACCTTACTTTTTTTTTTTTAACCAAAATTAAAAAAACTACAAAACAAAACCTGATACTTTGGCTTGTTAACCTGGTATGACCCAGCTGAAATTGAGCACTGACCTACCAAGAAGTGCTGTGCATTTTTTGTTTTAATCCATTTAGGACAAAGATGACAGACACTTAAGGTTTCTCAGCTTCAGTGCCTCAGTAACTTAGGAAAACATCTTAATGAATAGGTGATACTGTCAATAATACACTAATGAATATTAATTAGTACATTAACCATATCTCCCAGCTGTCCAGTGAAAGGCAAAACACTAATTGTAGCAGGACCAAGAATTTACCTCTATTAAGGTATTGCTTCCAACAAATCACCTGCTAAAAACATCACCCTGAAATGCAAATCTTTGCTTACATATCCTACTACAAAGTAAATAGCACATGTAATTGAGACAGTCTAAGAGATCACAGATTATAAAACCTCTTAACCAAAGGGAGAAATGAGGCTACAACAGCAGCACTGGGAAATGCTCTTCCTGGCTGATGCAGAGACCAATTTCACAAGAGATGCTTTTTCCAATTGCCTGATGAACGACCTCAATCTTCGCCTAAAAAAGCACTCCCTGGGGTGTGAGGTAATTGTGCCTCCACACTGACTGGGTCTGAGTGTCCCCAGGCAGAAATCACCAGTTTTGTGCCTGTTTGGGGGTTTTGTAATGCAGACAGTTGTTCACCAGGGTCATGGCTCAGACCACTAAAATAATATCATTTTGGAGTGCAGGTTAGACCAGAACGGCATTCATGGAAAAAAAATGGCTCTATCCACTAAAACATCCAACACCAAAAATTCTGGACTGTTAAGCCACCTGTAACAATAGGGGCAGTAACACTGCAAATACAGATAAAAACAAACCAAATCTTAATTTGATTCTCACTCACAATTAAAAAGGTAAAAGAGTTTTATAAAATACAAGATCAATTAAGTAATTTGAGATAGAGCAGCACAGAGCAGGAAAAGATGATAAATTATGCCTTACCACATTATTTCCCTCACATTACTTTATGTAAGACCAGTAGAAAGACTGGACTAAGAAAAAAAAAAGAAAAAAGCAAGGGCTTCATCAAAAGGGATGTATGAGAGAGAACGGACATGCATGCATAAAAAAAAAAAAAGACTGAGTTATAGAAACCAAATATAGAATCAGATTCAATATATGTTACTCATAGAAATAATCTTTGCTGGTGCATTGAGCTTCAGTAGTGGAACTACCTGAGAGAGTAGATGCATTATGGAAATGATTGCAAAGGCAGGTGTATGAAGGCTAAAAACAAGTCATGCTTCATAAAAGATTAAACATTTACCCAGTGGAAAAAAAATGAGTTTAGCTAAGACCTACAGATGAGGGGTTTCAAACCATCTACTTTATGACAACTTGCTTAAGTGCATGAATTAGGAAGATTATCTTCCTGTACACCAATAAAGACAGAGGTGAGTCAGAGCCTAAGGGAAATGTTCTTGATCATGCTTTGGATGGACTACATATACAGTCTTTTATTACTTTAGCTACCCAAGACAGATGCTCCGTTCTTACCTCAAAATCCAAAATGACCCATTACTATCAACTGCAAAAAACAAGACCTGCAGCTAAAAGTTGTTTTGAAAGAAATATCAGGACTTTTTGTAATGACTGGAATAGGGAAAAGAAGCTTCTTTGAATGGTAGAAACTTTAAATCTGAATGTTTCATAGATCCAATACTACTTTTCCCCTCTTTGGACAGACTTTCTGACAAAGGGAAATCATGACATACCAACAAAAGAGAAATTGCCTACTTGCAACATGTTAGTCTGAGTGCCCTTGGTCCCTTCCCATGTGTAATGGGGACATCATACTTTTGCAATTGTCATTATTGACCTCTGGAGATACTGTAAAAGTATATTCTGCAAATATGTCTATTTATTCCATGCAATAAGTAGTAATAAGTGTGTCATTAAAAGCGGACAGAACAATAAGGAGACACATAAATTCTTGGTCAAAAGTACTTCAAGATCCAGGTTTTCAGGTTCTGAACACCCTGCAGAATTTCCTCAAAGAACACTAAAATGCAAATCAACTCTTCATGTATATGGGAATTCTATATATTGAGGATCTTCACTGCTGGATTCATCCCTAATGGAGTACATTTCAAATACATTTTTAGTCAAGAAAAGATTTCCACAGCAAGGGTTACCCATAAGATGGTAAAATTTTCTTGAAAAAGCATAGTTTTATTAGTTATAACACTTTTGGAATCACAGGACACAATATGAATATATTGAACCACATTATGTCTCTTTCATGTGGCTACAATCGGAATAAGTTTTGTGGTTTCCACCTTCTGAATTTGAACTCTTGTGCTCCCTCCCATTTATTTCTTTCCTTATAATCACCAGATTCAATCTCTACAAGAGACTGAAATTTAATAGAACAATGTTTTAAATATGATGTTTCCCAACTGATCATTCAAAACCAAGCTCAGCAAGGTCTTTAACAAGATTTAAAAGCTTACTGAAAATTATCTAAATGAAAACATATGGGTCTTACCCTCCACAAGACCACATTCCTATCATGTCTATAAACACTATTTACAAGACTGTAGATTTAATAATACTTGCTTCTGACCATTGCATTGTCAGCAATGGTGATATTCTGAAAATTATCAAACACAGGTTTGGTTTTGTGAGATACTTTGTCTCTGTTTTGTCATTCGGCACAATCCAATAGATGGGCTACAATCATATTAACTATTAGTTTTCAACAACAACAAAAAAATGTATTGTAGCAGAATATGCTTCAGAGCTCTATCTAAGGAATATAAATAATGATTTGAAAGTTCAGCTCTTCCGTACAGCCTTCTCAATTTCAGAAAACATGGTTTCTGGAAGATTGGTGTTTTAAGAAGGAAGGTTATGTGAAGCCCCAGAAGGGAATAGGATCATATAAACTTAAATTATTATTCTTTCACTATAAAAAGAAAGGTGGCTAACCCAACTAGAACATCAAAATAAGCATCTTTGCTCTCTTGAGAAAACCTACTGTAGATTCTTGAGATTTATCAAAGTAGAAGATATGTATCAGGTCACTGAGAAAGGTTCAGACCTGAAAAGCAAATCACAGAGCAGAAAAACTGCTGAGGAATGTTTCAAGTCTCACAAGTTTCACAGTGGTTACTTTATTGTATTCTTTAAAATCAATTCTGTTTGCTTTCAGTATTCAGTGTGCCTTCTACTGCCAATAAAAACCACTGGGATCACTCACATCATCTCAGTAAACAAGCTGCTCAATCCCTAGGAACAGGCATGTAAAGCATAACATTCCAGTTGTTAAATCTAACGCAGATTATGGGCCAAGCATTCCTATAAAGTCCTAACACAATGGAAAAAAAATCTTAGGGATTTTAGGAAATCTAAGGAATCTGTGGGGAGCTGGGTGGTGTCAAGGGGATGAATATCTACAAAAATGTCAGGTAAGCTTCTAGGGGAATATGACCATTTCTCTAAAGTCATAATGAATGCTTAACTCATTGTCCTCCCACCCAATAACACAAGTAGTTGAAAGATACAAAACTCCCCCAAACAACTATTTATTTTGCTATACAGGAAACTAATCAGTTCAATAGTTCTGAATTGCTTATTGTTAAGCAATATTTTTGATGTTTTAAAGCCCTATTCAACTTCTTAGCAAAACAGAAATTAATTAAAAAATAATGGCTAAATTCTGGATATAATGAACATGCCTTTTGTAGGTTTATCTTCTTTCCTATTTATTTTCCTGTTCTCTCATTAGCAAACCAGAAAACATAAAGTGATCTGTATAAAATCAGAGTAATATGATAACCTGATTACAAGTGGAGAATTAGCAAAGTTTTACAAGTGGAAGCAGAAGTCAACATCGTTTCCTAAAATTCATGTTAGGCCGAGACATTAATTCAAAATATTGCTGCAGAGAGAGCTTGGGTAACTTGGATTTTCAAGTTATTCATGATGCAAAGGAATAATCAGTAGAGTTGATAAAAGATGTGCTTCTCTAGCAGTGCTTATATTCTGGTCCTAGTGGTGGAGTTTCACTGCAGCTTTGTCACACTGTGCAGGCTGTGTGACTGCAGAGACTTCTTGAAGTGGTTAAAAGTTTGATACCAGTGGGCCACCATTTCACCTTCACTTGTGAGGATCCAAACAAAAGCACAAAAATAAGCTTTTTGCTGTTTAGGGATTTGAAATGATCCTTGCTTCTCTTCACTCTTTATAACAACTTTCTTTGTGCAGTCAAAGTACCCAATGATTAGGAGCAAGATGCATCCTAACGTACTCCACAGTGTATGTTCATATGGCAATTTCTCATGGTTTGGTTTGTGCAAATCTTCCTCACAACTCTCCTCCTGATTAATTTCAGGTTCTTGATGCAAATCCTCTGAAATAATCATTATCAAGACAGGGTTTTCCCCCTCTTATAAGTAAAAAGTATTACTTGCTTTTTGTTGGGGGAAAAAAGAGAGAAAAAAAAAGAATTAACCCTAAGCAGAGTATAAGCATGGAGAAATATTCCCTGAGTAGTTAAAAATTCATATTTATTAAACCCTCTATAAGGAGGGGTTGAAAGTTGGATGCATTATTCAGTTTCTTTGGAAGGTGAGTCCTCCCTGGCAACCTGCAGGTGCTGCTGTAAATCCAGCTCTCAGGGTCCTCACGTTCACCTTTGCCTCTAAAGCAGCCCACTGGTACTTACCTGAGCAGTTAAGAGCTATAGAAGAACCATCAGTTGCCTATTATTTTCAAACTTTTGGTGACACAATCCTTGAATCGGAATATGCATTCCCCATTTTAATAACACAAAGCCTCCTACATCTTATACAGTTGTCTTGGCCCTTGACTATTGACTCAAAGGTGTGTTTGGAACAAAGCTCTAGCAGAGGTAATTTGCGAGTTGTTGATTCTTCCACTCGTTAGCTACCTCCTTTTGTGAATTAAGAAAATTTAACAGACTGGATTAAAAGACAATTGCCCATAGCCCTGTCAAAAGGCAACAGACACAAATTGAAACATGAGAAATTACAATTAGATATTAGGAAAAATGAAAGTTCACAGCACGGGTATTCTCATACTGAAACAGGCTGTGCAGAGAGGCTGCGGCATCTCCACCCTTAGAAATACTCAAAACTCAATCAGACATCACCCTGAGCCACCTTGAGCTGGTCTAGATGACATTCAGTGATTGCTCCCAGTCTCCATTTTTGCACCATTTTAAGGAGACCAGGAGATGGGCTCATAGCAGCATGTTGCAATGTTCACACATGTAGCACCATCCAAGGAGTGGAGGTACACTGTGCAAGAACTGGCCTGGCCTCGAAGAAAATCAGCAATTCCTACCGTGGGAGTAGACAGTTGTTCACAGCAAATTTTTGGAGGCACATAGTCCAGCTTGCTATTCATCATATCTCCTCCAGAGAAGAGATTCAGATAGAGGAATGCTCAGATCTGATAGTAAAAAAAATACCAAAGCGGAGGAGGAAAAGGAGGAGGGCTATCACAGAACATGAGATTCAGTATGGCCATAAACCTTTGTCACAAAAATGTAACCTCCCCATTAGTTTTGCTTATCTTCTCATCCATTTGTTATTAATTTGATGGAACTGGGGAGTTGTCAGGGTTATGTGATGCAAGGGATTTATCTTGCAGAACAATCTCCGACCCACTGTTCTAAGTCTTCAGTTTCAAATTACAGAGATTAAAAAAGAAGCTTTTAAAAAAGGAGCATTGATTCTTTATTCATTATCAGCATGATTTTGTTCAGGGATAGCTTTGACACTGTACATACATACAGAAGTTTTTAAACATATGCCACATGCAGCAAAGTCAGGATGAGTTTCAGTGTTTCTTATTTTGTAGCTTCAATGGTTAATGACATGGTAATACCCTAAAAGCTTTCTTACATACTGAAGTCCAGCTGTGCCAGAAGCTTTAAATGCTATTTAGTAGAAAGACAAAAAGGGGCAACTTGCAGAGTCACAGGAGAATATTCAAAGGGAGATGTAAAAAGATAGCCAATTCATTTAGCTTTATAAGTACATGGGGAATAGAGAGCTATGAATGAAATGCATGCAGGGAATGCAGTCACTTCCAAAGAGCCAGCATCAGTTTTACTCACTTTCACATATAAAGAACTTGATTTAAAATATACAGGTGATTTCAAATTCTAACCTGACAAGCAGGTTACCGTATTAAATTTTTTTCTTTGTTTTTACTTCTGAAGCTTTTTAAAAAATGTTCATTCTTGCTTCCTTGATGTTTTCAGAACACACTGAAAGATGCCTTGCATCAAAGGGAGAAAAATATCACCAAAGCCAAAAAAACCTCAAAACCCAAACCACAAAAATCCCAGAAAAAAACTATAGACCTTCACCACCAATCTCCTTTATGATTTTGATAGATTTTCAATGGCTAGCTAGATAAATATTGAATTAAAGCAATAATCTAGTATAGCAAAGCTTTGTTAACTAGTCTCACCTCTCTTTACCTTCCCAGCCAACATGACTTAACACAATGGACCCTTACCAAATATTAACAGAACTTCTGTACTGCCTAGAAAACAGAATTAACTTAAAACTTTGCAAATTACTACCTTGCTTGACTCTCTTGTACCTCCTACTAATGCATAAGGTAAAATATCCCTAGGTTTATGGGGCCTGTCGGAATTTTTGCTTTTTCAACCAGAAAAACAATTTCTTTTCAGCATTTATTATCACTGAAGATTACTTCCCAGACTGCAATTTCTTATGCTGAACAGTGTTGTTAAGGAAAGCATAAAAGGAGTTCAAACAATTCTTTCTCAGGTACATCTAAAGTACCAAAAATGCTTCTCTCTTCATGACAAAATAAAATAATATTTTATAAATGGACTTTTGACATATTTTATTATGGACTAGAATCTTCTTTCCTCAAGGGCATTTAATGTGGAAACATAATGTAGTGAAGATCTTTTGTAGAATTAATAAATTGAATTTGAAAAACTTGAGAAAACTATGGAATTGTCAACTCTTTTAAAATAAAACTTATTTTTTGTTACTTTCCCCACCCTGTCCATACATTATCTACCAGCATTTGTCTGATCAGTTCTCCAAGTTATATTTGTCATTGTTTTGGGTTGACTTTCTGTGCTTTATCCACCTAGTAACTAATGCAGCACAGGTCATGATAAAAAGATGAGAAAAAACACTGACTGCTCATCATTTNTCTAATTTATTCTGACAAAGCTGTGCACACTCTGAATGAAGCATCTACAGAAATATGACATACACGTCATTAAAAAAAACCTTTCTACGATTATTAATAAAAGCTTTACCTTTTACTCCATGGAAATCTCTGTGATTTTTAATTTTTTCAAATTAAAAGCCTTTTCTCTTCCTTTGAATACAAAGAATTGCTATCTCCTTCCTAACAGCTAACTAGGGGTTGTAAGAGCTTCCCTGCTGCACAGGGATGTTAAAACCCCCAAATTAATTGGATGAATGTGCATGTATTACTCATTAATGTGACCATAAACCGAATTAGAGGGACCCACAAATGCAGGTGCTGCCTCAGCCACTGAATTTGAAAGCTAAAGGTGCAAACACAGCCAAGTCACTGCAAGAAAACAAGTTACCATTTCATTGATGAAATGAGGTAATGCTGTCTGGAAGAATCCTTAAACCTCAGCAAATGCAAGATAAAGCGACTCATCTTCTCTCTTTTACTGAGAACTACTCAAAAATCAAATCACTTCACTCATCACAGCCTAAGAGTGGACAGGTACCCCAGCTCTAACCACACATGGTAGCTTGTTACCTTGTGGTGCTTTGATTTTGGTAGAGCTTTCAAAAGAGGTAGAACTTCAGGGAGACAAATGTGAATATGAATTTTTGGGGAAATGAATAAGTATATTCATGCACAGAGAGAGAGAGAGAGAAAAAAAATCCCAACAGTAACTTCTTGTCTTAGGGACAATGGGGAAATGGTTGGAATCACCATCCCTGGAAGTAGTCAAAAAATGTGTAGATATGGCTACTGGGGACATGGTCTAGCAGTGAAGATAGCAGCATTAAACTAATGGTTGGATTCACTCTTAAATGTCATTTACAACCTTAACCATGTTATGATTCCATCTAGGGAACAGCCTCTGTCCCGGAGTCCTTTGGGAGGGCGGTTCAGAGCTCAGAGTCCAACACCTGCATCTGTGTGACAAAGGAGATTCTAAGTACTCCATCTCAGCAGGTAAACAGGGTCTGTCCAATTTGTGCACTCAGTTTATTCTTAAAAGAGTAAATGTACTATAAAAACACATATTCTAAATAAATGCCATCACTTCAATCCTGTTCCCAGTCACTTTGCTCCACAAGTCCATATTCTCCCCTTATTTGACAGCACTTGCATTGCTTTTTAATGTTATACCACACATCTAGTTCTACCTTCTGGTTTGCCATAAATCAACTAAAACCAACAACTGTTCTTTAGCTAGAATGCTTTCAGCACACCTCAGACTTCTATGTAATTAATTTCTGAGGCTTTTTCTCAATTTTACTGCATGTGCATTAAGAATTAAATTGGGATGGCTAATTATATGGGGCAAATTTGGGTGGATATGTATGTACTGACAGAAGACATGCTCCCACAGTTGCCACCTTCCCAGTTTTTGCTCAAGTACTTCAGTAAGTATTACTGGGAAAATGAATAAACATGCAACAGCACGTCAAGAAGTAAGTCACCAAAGTTTTCTTTTCAGTTTCCTTTTTTGAACTGGGAAAATAATTGCCTTTTCTTGCAATGCATAAGGTCATCATCCGTGAAATTTCACTCTGAAATCTTATTCAAAGAAAGGACAATAATTCTAAAACCAATCAGGTTTTTGTCCCTCCACACACCCAGCAGCATTCTTTTCCTTTTACTTGTTCTTGAGAACAGCTGATATTTAAAAACATTCTTTAAATAAACACGAGAGTCTGAGGTTTACCCTTGCCTTGAAAGAAAACCACTGACTCTTTTAAATTCATTAAAATTTCAACCAACAAACCAAAAAAGCCCCACACCACCTTAAAATGCTGAAGTGGGTGAACCCTAGTAGAGGAGCACTAATACCCATAACACTGTAGTGCATGTACAGGCACTACACATGATTAATTTTAAAATCAGGGTATTAATAGCACCCACAAACACAGCAGCTGATGATGACTCTGTTGTAAATGATGTAATAAACCTGTAGAAACAGCTTTCAGTAAACTCACTGTAGTAACACCTAATTTTAACCTTCCATTCCAGGCAAGATGGGGGTAGCAATAATTACATACCTCAAAGTGGACTGTGATAGTTCTTCATCCTAAGGAAGGAAGCTACGGGAGTGGAACACACTATTAACATCAGTGCTAGCACTCAGAATTTAATGTGGTTATAATACTTAAGAAATCACGAGCCTGCCATCTTCTCCAGTTGCATCCTTTCAGGGAGAACAGAATGTGACAGTGAGCACTCTGAACTCGGAGGCAAACCCCGCATAAAATGTTCTACTTAATCAACTCATCTGTCTTAGAAGGATGTGGGTGGCTGGCTGGCTAGAAAGAAACCTGTGGGATGAATCTGAAAAAAACATATGTCTTGACAGGCATGTGGGGGTAAGGTGGAGAAGGCCAAGGGGCAGAGAGCTTAAAGGGATGAGACCCTCTGGTTAAACTTTATGGAACAAGCAGGATGATACTCTCAGAAAAATCAGTCTGTAATTTTTTTCTGCTGGTATCCCCTTTGCTCTACTTTATTCTTGCATTTATTATTGACCACTAAAGCCTCTTCACTACAACTCTTACAAAACAATGTACAGGCATAAATTTTAAAAGGCAGCTTTGGCACTCACCATCCATGGTGACTGTAAATCAAAGAAGAACATTGCAACTGATTTCTATACTGTAACCCACAACCCTAATCTCAGCCCTGTTTTCACCTCTCTTGGGTTCTGAGAAAGAGAAAAGAACTATGAATAATAACTACCTTTCACTTGAACATTAAGGTAAACCTTAAATTCAGGAGATAGGGACATCATAGCCAACTAATCACATAAAACCAACAAGTTTGCGAGTTTCCCCTCTCACCTCTAAAACAAATACTGCTTTAGTACCCTTGACTGTGCCCAGAAACCGCTTTTGTCTCCAGTAGTACTAGAAATGACAGGAGACCATATTGACATCTACAAGACAGTGCTTCTGCTTGCCTATACTGCAGTGTGCATTTGACCTGCCAATAAACTCCCTCTCAGAGCAGCTTTTAGTAAGACTTGATTAACGTATAAAAGGCTCCATCAGCTTTCAAAGTGAACTTGGCAGTCTGAGGATGCAGCATGTTGGAAACACAATGTGGAAGACAAGACCAAGTTGCCAAAACCTGCTGAATAAATGACTGGGCATGATCAGTGGGAACATCAAATTTCATGAATATGGTGAAGTCTGTACAATTGTGAATGACTGCATTTTAGTTTTAAAAGAATGTGTAGCTCAGGCAGATGCCATGTCTCTATTGTATGCAAATATTTTACTTCAATTAGCACTTCTCAATCAAGCTTTTTCTTTTCTGAATGACTCACAGGTATCTCAGTCAAGAAATGGCAGGATCACAAGCACATGCCAACAGGGTGCATTTATCTCACAGAGAGACATATGTGCAAGGAATCATGTAAAGCTACCTCAGAATTTTTTAAACCTGTCTTCCCTTCCAAACAGATTTTCTCTACATGCCTGCAAGCCTCTATAAAACAGCATACTCAGTTTCCATGTCCTTCTAAGCAAGCAGCATTCACAAGAATTTAATTGAAACTAAGGAAATTGTGTTCCCAGAGCTTATCAATCAGGCAGGAAAAAGAAAAATCAGCTTCAGTCTGTAAGTTTTATCACACAGCATTAATCCAAAGAAGAGGTCATAGTATTAACTTGACCACAAATGCACATACAAAAAGGGGAAATCTTTAAAACTTCTACAGGCCACTGAGAGAGTCCTGCTGCACAGGTCATTATAAGCAGTGATTGTCCAAGAGGGAAACGTGCTGAATAGCTGTAAAGTACGGTTGGATGGAAAAATCCTGCGAGTTAACAGCCGTGATTGCACACAGCACCGACATAAGCTAAGAACACTCCGTCTGTGGCTGCAGTAGGAGTTTTAGCTGATTTCCAGTGTGCTGACCCAAAGCTGCTTTGGGGATCTGAGCATCCCCACCTGGGACAAAAAAAGTTCTGTCAAGGAGCCACAAGACTTCGGGAGAAACATACTGGTGCTGCCTGTTAGCCAGAGAAGCAGAGGAAATTGCTAAAGTGTCATATGGGTGTTTGGAAACATGAGTTAATTTTTTATCCTGCATCACTACTATTACCAAAGAAGCTGTGCTGTGAGAAATGTATATAGTCAATGGTGACGAAAAATTCTCTAACTGGTAAAAAATTAAAAAACTTTGGCATGGAAGCAAAACCTCAGCAAGTGCTTCACTTTCCACTCCTATAGATTTTACCACCTCTCATGTTGCAAGAGTACTCTCACTGCACACAAATTTAAGCTGATATTAACTGCAGTTGTATCAGAAAATATGTATTTTTAATACTGGTTAAGTTCTAGGCAGTAATCCCTTTCTCAGAAAGTGAATGATTTAAATGAAGTCATCGTTGCTAAGTGCACTAGTCAGCCATATATCATGCTCTCAGAAGTACAAAGAGTACTCAAGGGTGAAAGGTTTTTAGGATAATGTACAATTTCTGCATTAAATACAGAACCACCATTATATAATTTTAGCATCTTGCCAACCTTTTTTTTTTTTAAATTTTTGAGCACGAGTAGGAGGAGAAATAAGGAAGTTGAATGGAACTAGAACAGTACTGTTTGTACCCTGGTGAATATTAGGGAAATGATAAATGATCCCTAGGCACACAGACTGATTTATGTAATAAAAAATAAAATACGGTAGGGTGGAGCCTTTGTGTGAAAATCTCATCCTTGGGCAGTTACAAGGTATGAAATGCACCCAAGTGTCTCAAATCCCTCAGGGTTGCAATTAACTCATGATAACCACACCCTTAAGAACTGTCTCCTTTGCTCCTCTCTTGGGTGGGAGGAAAAGGAGGGAGAAAGAGGTGTATTTCTGATGATGAAAACCAGAAGATTGATAGTTTACATTAGTGAATCCTTTCAAATCAAACTGTTAAGAGTTCTTATTTTTTCCTAATTAACAGCATGAGTAAAAAGAAGTCAGGTCTCATGTCAGTACGATAGAGGAAAAAAAAGATTAAAAAGACAATACAACAAATACAAGTAAAAAAAAAGCTACATATATGCATACATCAAACTTGTGCATAAATCAAACTTGTTAGTAGCTCTTAGTTAATACAGTAATGAGATTAATAAACACAACAAACAAAATGCAATTAAACCTCGTTCTGTAGAGGCTGTTAGTCAGAAAATACAAATAAAATGTGCTATCCTTAAACTGGCAACATCACTTGACAATCCTACCCACACACAACTACGTGGGGTTTTTTATGCTTGTCGTGCTAAAAGATATAATTAGATTCCACTGAGGTTTTATACTCTCTGTATTCTCTTGTAAAAGTCTGAACTCTTCCTAAAAATATAGGAGGACAATGCTAGGAAGTGTTTTATTGGGGAAAAAAAAAAGTGAGAATCTAACCATTTGAGAATTCTGAGCTATGCTGACTATATGGACAATCCTCACATTCAGGGAAACAGACTTAGCTAATATATATCCAACTCAATCTATGCTGTCTACTTATATCCGTGATGTATGGAAATGCAGATGCATTTTTTTCATTCTATAAGCTTGCCAAATTTATGGAGAAAACAGCTACTATGCTTGTCAAGTATGAAGATGTGTCAGCTAGTAACATATTTACAGGGCATTTTTATCCTTCAGAAAGAGGAAATGAACAATGAATTTTCTTCCTGGGATGAGAGAACTCATAGACACTTGATTCCCTTAATGAACTGATAATATTCACTCTCTGTGCAATTAGAGCAAATACTGTGCCACGTCTTGTCACAGGAACACTTACCATATGCAGTTATGAGATCTAGT